>CBVK0101537319.1:0-25479 GCA_900067695.1 Picea abies | reverse complement strand
GATTAGTATAAGTTTCTTTACTACAACACTAAGTTGCTTTTGGAATTGAGCATATATAGTGCGTGGTTATCTTTGAAATAAAAGACTTCACTGGGTTGATAATTTATGTATCACTTGATTGTTTGAATCAATAAAGCAATTATAGTGACCAACAAGGTTGTAGAGACAACCTCTTTTCACACCTATTGATTAGGAGTGAGTTCAGGGTTTCTCTTGCCTTTTTTCACACCTGTGTTGATAGAAGTGAGGCAACGTTCCTTTGCATTGAGAGCATCAGAGTGAGCACAGTTGGAAGACATGTCAGTATCTCAGATGCGTGTGGAGGACAAGATAGTTGGGGCTAACAATTGGTCGATGGTCTTTGTCTTAGAGGACCTCGAGCTATGGGACATAGTCGAGGCAGCTTTTCCTTCCATTACTGTCACTGCACCCGTCTTGGTGGCAGAGTTCAGGAGGAGGAACAACAAGGCAAAGAGGATCATTTGTGATGTTGTGAGAGATCACATTATTCCCCACTTGACTGGGAAGACTTGTGCATACGAGATGTGGGCATCTCTGTGCAAATTGTATGAGAGCTCTAATGAGAACCGAAATATGGTTCTTCATGACCGACTCAGGGGAATTCACATGCTCAAGGATGAGTTGGTTGCTTCATTCCTTGGTAGATACACTCAGATCAGAGACAAGCTTGTAGCCGTCGGAGAGGTTGTAAAACCTAACTCTTTGGTGAGGCAGGCTATGAATAGCTTCACCAAACTGTGGGGTCCATTTGTACGGGGCATTATTTCCAGGGAGGTTATTCCTACATGGGAGAGGATGTGGGATGACTTCGTCTAGGAGGAGATTAGGCTTGCAGCCAAGGCTTCTGGACAACAACAGCGGCAACAACAATTAGTTTCGAGTGTTGAGGACCTTACTCTTTGGACAAAGGGAAAGAAGAAGACCGTCTGTGGAGGTCGACAGGGTCCTAAGTTTGGGGGCCCACCATAGGGAGGAGATAGCAGCAACAGCAGTAGGCAGAGGAGAGACATGAGCATAGTGAGATACTTTACTTGTGGAGATATGGGTCACTTTGAAGGATAGTGTCCCAAGAAGAAGAAGAAGAAGGATGTGTCAGTAGTGACAGTAGAGGAGATAGAGTTCAATGATCAGTTTGTGAGAGAGTGTGCATTCATGACTACCTTGTCTTCTATTACACCATCCAACACTAGATGGGGAGACAGAGTTGAGGAGGACCGATTGACTCACAACAGTGATTCAAAGGGAGATGAGACTCAGTGTCCCTGGACATCTTCAGAGTGGGTGACTAGTCCACTAAGTATAGCTATAGTTTAAGAGCAGCCGAGTAGACAGAGAGTTAGTGCTATAACTTCAATGCATCAAAGGTTGATGAGGAGGAGCATTAGGACACCATGGAGGCTTGAGCCTCACATAGCTTCTGAGACAGGTAGATTAGGTTATGGATCCACTTTAGGTGGAAGTGACATGGCGAGAGGCCAAGTTCATGACTCTTGGTGAGATACCAAGAGGGGGAGACTCTTGGTGAGATGCCAAGAGAGAGACTCTTTGTGAGAGGTCAAGAGTAGGTGGAAATCCTTGGTGGGAGACTAAGGTGGAGATCTTGGTGTGATGACCGAGATCTAGGTGATATTGGATAGATGGAGAGTCAGTGCCATCTATAGATCATACAGATTGAGTAGATCTATGACAGAGTCCACTTTCAATGATCCGAGTACAACCATACTCACTGAGCATATGCCAGGAGGCAACCATGTCCACTACAGGGACGAGATTGGTGGTGACAAGCACTTTCCTCGGTAAGAGGGAGTGTTGAGATTTGGATACCTTGGAAAGTGGTCCCCATGTGCTTATGATTCTCTAATCACAAAGGGGGAAGACTATTACCCTTGTAATTTACTTTATGATTCTAATTTCACTTTGAATTAGGAGATTTAAGTCAAAAGTAAAATATGTCACTTAAGCATTAAAGTGATAATTAATTCACAATGTGGGTGAATTAATAGACATAAAGAAACTGAGGAAAGTGGGTTTCCTTAGTGAGATTTTTGGATTAGATCTCACCCATTGATTAGACTTGGCTATATTGGATCTAGGCCATTGATCTATTAGGGCTTGGCCAAAGGAGGCTAAAGGAGGTTAAAGTGTATTTTTGAGACTCATTCTTCACTTGTGAGTTTTGGAGAAGAGGAGAGGACACATTTCTTAAGGAGGGAGAGGGTGCACTTGATGAGGGTTTGAGAGAAACCCTTGAGAGCTTGAGGATGAAGCTCTTGCTACTTTGAGCTTGCATGGAGAGCATATCCATGGAGGTTTATTTTCTATTTGTTGGAGGAAGCATGTCATAAGGAGGAGGGGCGCATCTACTAGAGGAGGGCGCATTTATTATCCTTCATTTTCTCACCAGAAGAGGAGGACTTGGAGCCTTGAGATGAGGTTTGTTGCATAGGGAGAGGAGAGATAGGGCTCTTTCTTTTGTTGAGAGAGGCATTCAGTTTATGGCTCTATTATTTTATGGTGATCATATCTGCTAGGAGGAGGGCGCAACTGTGGAGTGGGTTGACAGCTACCTGGTAGGTGCTATCACATGTAGTTGTCAAAGGAACCTGGTTCTCCAAGTTCGTGGCCTACACCAGAAATGTCAAAGTGCAACGTTCAGAGTTGTCCATTTCGGGCTCGAGATGAAAGCAACAGGCGAGATCAGCTTCAGCGGCGGGCATTCCTAAGAATATGAGATCGGCGATTCGCGGGAATCGGGGGTTAGAAATATTGTTAAAGTTGTTTGTCAAGGGTCCGAAGTCCCGAAACCCTGAAGTAAGTATGAGTCGTTGATTTTGAAGGGGACAGGTGGCATTTGATCCAAGCATTCAGGGAAATGAACTTCGGGAGTTTCGAAGTGAGAAATGCATAAAGCCTCTGAAGAGCCGAAGCCCGAACTCCCGAAGCAGTCATGGACCATTGATCTCAAAGTCAGCAGGGGGTCGTCTATCTTAGCGACAGTGCCTTCCAAACCACCGAAGTCCCGAAGTGTCGAAGTGTCTGAAGTCCCGAAGGGGATCTTGGCCATCCAGATCCAGAATGCCACGCGTCATCAGATCTATGACTCTAGGTAAAATCCCTTGGAAGCCCAGGTTTAAGATTTGATTTTCCCAAAGTCCGAAGCCACGAAGGGATCTCAGACATCGATCTCAGGAGGGCCACGCGTCATCATATCGCCAACTTTAGGTAAAATCACATAGAGGAGCCAAAGGAAAAGGAGCAAGCTCCCGAGCCCTAGAGCACCAAGTTTGTGGTAGCCGTCGATACAGACATGTGGCATTCGTCTAGCGCTGACACATGACACTCATTTCAAGCATTTTAGACATGCCTTTTTCCTGATTTCGAGTGACACATGTCACCTCTCCCTTCGCGACATATCAGCATGGTGACGTCAGGCCTCCATGTCAGATCATCCTCCAGGAGGTGTTATTGTTCAACGTCAAAAGTAGCATTCCCCCCCGGAGCATGGTTTGACAGATTCTAAATTTGGCGGGCGGTTAAGATTGGAAGTGGCGCTAAATATAGAGTGTGCGCTCAGATTGCAAATCAGGACCAAACCTATGGCCACAGTTCATTATGGGGACGCAACATGCTTAGGTGATATTTCTCTTGAGTGGTCCCGCAATGGAAACCATAGTATGGCGAAAATAATACGTGGCGAATGTGATGGATTGCGGGCCCAAAAGCGGTTTTAATACAATTCTCTTTTGATGGCCCCACAATCTCATGTTTATATGGCACTCTATTCGAGAGTAGCGCGTAGCCGCCCCCTGAGAATTAGTTCTCATTCAATCTCCGAGGAGGCAGTTAATGAAAATAGAGATGGTGGTTGAAACCTCGACTCACTCCATAAATGGAAGGCATGGAGGGTCCGACCGTGGGGATTGAACCGTCAGCTCTTGGTACCCTTGTGGACAGATTTCTCTGCAAAAACCATGTCAGTATGAGCTCATGTTTGACAGAGGGATGCACATTCAGTCTGATAGAAGAAGTTGTCGACGCAAAGCTTTGATTGTAGTGGCCAGGTCACACTCTCGGTAGTGGCGAATTGTTCTAAGTGTAAATAATTAGTTTTGATATTTTGTTATGGTCATCAACTGGTTGAGCAAAGCTCCCTATTTTGTAATGTTTTGATGCCAAAACTGTTCTCTAGTTATGTATCGGATTTGAGACTTTCAGATTAACAGAAGTTAGCCTCTTTTCATCTCTTTGTAAAAACTGTGCTAAAACACTTGGGCATGGAGGATCCAATTGAGGTTTGTTATGCAGTTGTAATGTAGGTTTGATTGCAGCGGTATCATGACTAGTTTTAGTCATCTTCCTTGTGATCTTTTCCCCTCTTACACTGAATGGCTTGGGCATGAAGGATCCAGTCGAGTTTTTGTAGCTGCATGGTGATGTAGGTTTGATCATTGTGTTTTTGTGATTGTGTCATTTGGACATATTTCAGTGTCTAAAGCTTGAGCTTAAGAGTGATCTTGAGTCTGAGTTTTTCTTCTCCAATCTTCTTGAAGGCCTAATGCCCATAGCAGTCTTGTCCACCTTTCTTACTAAGTCTTCCCTCTGCTCACACTTAAAATCAATTCATTGACTGAAGCTAGTTGTGGCCCTCACTTCCCTATGCATTTCTTGTCCAGTTTTGTGTTGAACATCATTCATATAGTGATTTTTGTCCATTGACCTCCACTCATATAAAACCAACATCCACCAAAAACTCGGATGGGTACTGGGCTTATCCTCCCGCAATCTGAGGGTGACTTTCAGTGCTAACAGTAGGAGCATTGTTTGGAGGAATCCAGTTCTGACAGTTTCAGTGGAGAGGAAACACATGAGAGCACATTCCTGTGGAGGGATTTATTCATTGAGTCAAAGAGGAGCTAGAGTGCTTCACTTCAGCGCAGAGAGAAGCAAAGGGAGAGGGTGCACCTAAGTTTGGGCACATCTCTCTCTAGTTCTTGTGGCAAGGTTTGTGAGGAGATTTCTATGTATACAAGTTCCATTGTATTGTATTACTTGTTGTATATCTTTATTTGATCATCATTATATAGAAATATATCCCAAACTGATTTCCCCCCCGGGGGGGGGTTATCCAGGGTCATGTTGACTAGAAATACCTGTGTCAAATTTATGCATGTTTAGAAGTGTAGATCACCATTTTAATGTTAAAGATCTAGAGGTAGTGTTATGTGTTTTAAGTTATATTGCATGTGCTAACATTGAGATAAGAAAACACTTGCAAGGGCACCTTAAAAGAGCACTTAACCTTCAAAACATTGAGCAGAAAGTGGGATGATTGTTTGTTTTCCTAAAACAACAAAAGAAGACAGCCATACAGTTGAAACTTTGAGCCATACTAAGGTCAAGGACAAACCTTAGGTGGTATCCTCATAGGACCTCAGAAATTCTACAAGTTACACCTCAACATCAAGTATAAAACATGAAGTACCAATTGATTTATTGATTGCCCGAGCCGACCTCCAGTCACAAAACTCACCATGGTGCTAGACTCTTGTGGCCATGAGACCTCTGGATGGCCCCACCTCTACGAGACAGAACCTGACTTCTCCACCACCTACCAAATGTTGGGCACCAACTCAGTGGTCGCTATTTTCCATCTTCAAGATGGGTTGTTGTGTCGTCTGGACCATCTCTGTGTTCCATCAAGCGAATGCACAAAGATGATTTGGGAATATCACTATAGTCAGGTGGAAGGACACTTTGGCATTGAAAAGACAGTGGCAGTGTTGCAGAAACATTTCTACTAGCCAAAACTTCGACAGGATGTTGGAAAGTATATCAGTTCCTGCACTGCCTGCGTTATTTCCAAACCGATCACTAATAAATAGGGCCTATACACCCCTATGCCTACTCTTGATAGGCCGTGGGAATCCATCTCAATGGACTACATGTTTGGCCTCCCATCCACAAAGAGGGGAAATGATTGTGTTTTGTGGTTGTTGATCACTTTTCCAAGATGGCGATTATAGCCGCCTACAAGAAGAACATCACAGCAGAAGCCACTACCAAGATATTCTTTGAACGAGTATGGGTACATTTTGGGATCCCACAAACCATTATCTCATACCGTGATAGTCGGTTCCTCATCACATTATGGTTGAGCCTTTGGTCACTGTTGGATGCCAAGCTCACCATATCCACTACCTTCCACCCCCAAATAAATGGCCAAACTGAGGTTGTCAATCGAATGATCATACATATCATGTGCATGTACAATTCAAAACACCCCCACAAATGGGATGAGAGTCTTCCTTATGTCCAACATAGCTACAACCGAGCCCTGCATATCTCAACTGTCCACAACCCCTTTCAGGTGGGGTTGGGATTCCAACCATTGGGCCCCATGGATGTTTCACTACCCCTGGTGACAACCTCGACCGAATCATCCCCTACTCCACTAGAAACCGACAAATCCACTTGGTTCATTGAGCGGATATAGCACATCCACCAACAGGTTCAAGATTTTTTACAAAAGTCTAATTCCAAGTACAAGCAACGCCATGATCAACATCGGGTGCCACATAAGTTTCAGGTGGGAGACAAAGTTTGGTTGCACTTGTAGAAAGAACGCCTTACAAGGCCCCATTGGAAGTTTCACCCACTCTGTTATGGGTCTTACACCATCACCAAGGTTGTGGGTGAAAATTATTTTGAGCTCAACATTCCCCCTTCCCTTGGCCTGCACCCAGTCTTCAATGTGGCTCTCCTTCGGTCATATTTCCCACCATTATTGGACACCTCAGAGATAGTAGAGCAGTTGAAACCAACATAGCTCAACCCTGACTGCATGTAATAGGAATCCAATGATCAGATTGTGGACACACATATTGAGGGCACTCGATAGCAAAGGATCCAGCTTTATCGATTCGTCAAAGCAGGACAGCTCCTGCACCCAGGCAAGTGGTTCACGCGGGGCCAAATTCAGCAGAAATTTCCTCATCTGATGGGGGAACTCAACACAATGGATACCATTGCTTCTTAAGGAGGGAGGATTTATCCAGGTGTATATCGGTGGCCACCCACCTTTTCCAACCCACTCAAAACAATTTTCTGGCAATTTACTATTTTTAGCAGTTTTTAACTTCCAGGGACATTTTGAGGGACTAAATGAAGGTTTTTCAAGATATATATTTTCAATGATAGCTAAAGGCTCTGATTGATCCCCCAAAATGAATCTCCTCGGCGATACCTTTCCAACAAGCTATCATGTGCCTAAAATGGAGATCGTATGCAAAAGTTACGACCCCGAGAAGTTGATGTACTAACTTACCCAAACGGGGCCCACATGAATTTTGGTGCTTCATCTCCTAGGGTTAGGTTTTTGGATGTCTAGGATTTTTGAAATTCCTGTTTATTGTAAAAATACCTTCATATCCTCATTGTAATCATCTTCTTTCGAATGAGTGTAGCTGTCACTTCTCTTCTCAGAGATAAGCCGCCACCATTCCAACAAGCTTGTTTTCCGCTGCACTTTATAGTTTCAGCTTATTTCCTTATTTAATAGAAAATCGGTTTTACTGTATCTCTATTATTATGTGTTAAGCATATTTTAATAATTTGTATTCATTTCATTCTACTCATAAAATCCAGATCATGGAACCACTGGAAGACCTGTCCTTTGGTCTTCATGAAGAAAATCCAAGACTTTTGTGAGAAGTCATCAATAAAAGAGACATAATACAAGAACCCAGTCAAAGATGCAAAAGAAATAGGACCACACACATCAGTATGAATCATATCAAGGATACCAACTGCTCTACTATCACTTCTTGGAAAAGCAGTCTTGGTGTACTTCCAAAGAGCACACCCCTTGCACACCTCTTGATGCTCTGTACTGAACTCTGGCACTCCAGACACAATCTCTCTCAAGATCCTCAGTGCCCCATGATGCAAGTGGGCCATCCTCCTATTCCATAACTCACAAAGGTCAGTGGTGTCGGTTCCATGAAACAATTCTCTCGAAGGCTAAAACATGAGCGTGTACAACTTCTCATGTGGAATACCAATCAATTTGGTCGAAGTGACTAGAGATCCCTCAGGATACAAGAGCACCTACTCATCACAGAACAATACCACATGCCCCCTATCCTCAATAGTGGAAACTGACACCACGTTCTTCTTCAGTCCCAGAACATATAGGACATCTCTCAACAACATGAGAGGTAGAGACTCCCTCTGAAATGATACAGTCCCACACCCAACTGCTCTGACCACTTAGTCATCTCCAAGTACCACCTCCTGGTATCTAAACGCTGCAAACTCAATAAAGTACTCACAAAATCCTGTCATATGGCGAGAGGCACCACTGTCAATGTACCAAATACAAGTGGAATATGCTCTGTATGAGAGGCAATTTGTCAAAGAATACTCATTTTCGAACATGTGAGTAAACTCCTCCACCTCTGCTGAAGCTTCAACCTATTTATTCTTCTTGTTGGGTATGTGTTAAATTATTTGCATGAGTAGTAGTGTATGAGTGTATGCACCGGGTGTGCAGGGGGGTTAGATGGGGGCAGAGCCCCCTGCACGGGGGTTCGGGGGAAACACCCTCGAAAAAGTTTTTTTTGCATTGGAACCACATTAGATTTAGGTGGTTTTTTGGCACATGGTTTCTTTTCTGATGGTTTTCTATTTCCGGTTAAGGAATTAAAGTTTTGGACTAATCCAGGTCATTGGGTTAGGGTTTTGGATGTTATTGGATCCTATATGTATTTTGTATTGTAAACATTGTAACATGATGAATAATATAGAATATGTTGGTTTTCCCAGTTTGGGTTTCCAGGTGAAAAATATGTGTAATGTTTGTATTTTCCATTGTATCTTTTCTGTTCCTTTATTGAATATTTGTTTGCAGTAGATATTGTACAAGGTTAAAATCTACATTTGGTATCAGATCTTTATTGGCTGCAGGGGGACACCTTTGTGGTCAAGGGTTTGGCTCAGGATTGTGATAAGCCTTATTACTGTGGGATATCTGTGGTATTTCTTTTTCGGGTGAAAAGAAATGGCAAGCAATTCAAATATGGAGATCGAGAAGTTTAATGAGAAAAGTTTTGAGTTGTGGAAGCTCAATATGGAAGATCCGTTGGTGGACAGAGATCAGTGGATCGCGGTAAATCCAGGTACTTCACCTACAGGAACTTCTGCAGATGACTGGAAAAAGTTGGATCGGAAGGCAAAGAGCACAATCCGACTATGTCTCTCTGATTCAACATTACTGAATGTGTCAGAGGAAGCTACAGCCAAGGATTTATGGGAAAATTTTGGGAAGTTGTATCAGTCTAAGTCCCTGGTAAATATACTATTCCTGAGAAAGAAGTTGTATAACCTGAGGATGAGAGATGGAGACTCGGTGGCAGAGCATTTGAACGCCTTCAATACTGTGGTAAGTGGCAGAGCATTTGAACGCCTTCAATACTGTGGTAAGTCAGTTAGTATCTATTGAGATTAAAATTTTAGATGAAGATAAATGTATCAGTTTGTTATGTTCTTTACTAGACTCGTGGGATAGTCTAGTTGTGGCCATAGGTAGTAATACAACTTCCTTGAAGTTTGAAGAAGTGGTCTCATCCTTGTTGTTGGAGGAGATGAGACGAAAGAATATGGAAGGACATAGCACAGACGCATTATTTGCAAGAGGATGTTCCCAGGAAAGAAATAGATTTAATTTCTCAAGTGGGATATCTAAGTCTAAGGGCAGATCTAAATCTCCTTGAAATTTTGCAAGGGTATGTTGGAGATGTGGAAAAGAAGGGCACTACAAGAAGCAGTGTAGATCCAAAGTTGNTGTGGAAAAGAAGGGCACTACAAGAAGCAGTGTAGATCCAAAGTTGAGAAAAATAAGGGATCTAAAGAATCTTCTTCTACAAAAGAAAATACCTCCAAGGAAGAAGGAGGGGATGTGTACTTGGCCTCTTCAAGCACACATGCAGATCACAAGGCATGGTTGGTTGACTCTGGTGCATCCTTTCATATGACTCTCCACAGGGAGTGGTTCTGCAAATATGAAAGGTATGATGGAGGTAATGTTTTCTTAGGTAATGATTCGACAACCAAATTCATAGGAAGAGGAAGAGTCAAGTTGAGGCTCATAGATAGAAGGATTAGAAAATTGCCTGGTAAAATGGATGATGCAAGGGTAAAAACTATATTTGAAAAGGAAACCTGCAGGATGGTTCAAGGAGCAATGGTGTTGTTGAGGGGAGTTCGGTTTGGAACTCTATATAAGCTACAAGGAAGCATTATTAGTGATGGGTGTAATAGTTCCATTGTTCCTGATATTGGAGTTGAAGAAGAAATAACTCCTAAAGTCTCTAGAAAAAAGGTTATGTTGTGGCATCAAAGATTGGGGCATATCAAAGAGAAGGGTCCTCAACTACTACATGGTAAAGGTATGGTTGAAGGTATGTCTAAATTCTCTCTAGATTTTGATTTCTGTGAACATTGTCTATATGGGAAGCAGAGTTGGGTAAGATTCCCCTCTAGTGCAACGAGGGCAGAAGAAATTTTACAGCTAGTTCACAGTAATGTTTTTGGACATGTGTCGGTCCCATCCTTGGGAAAATCTGTATACTATGTCTCATTTATAGATGACTTCTCGAGGAAGACTTGGATATATTTCCTCAGGAAGAAATATGAAGTCTTTGAAATGTTTAAAGAGTTTAAGGTTCTTGTTGAGAATCAAACAGAGAAAATAATTAAGGTGTTGAGGACAAATAATGGCGGAGAGTTCTACGGAAATGAATTTGAAGAATTTTGTAAGAAGTGTGGTCTAGCAAGGCAGAGGACTACTCCATATACACCTTAGCATAATGGAGTTGCGGAAAGGATGAACATGACGCTAATGGAAAAAGCAAGGTGCATGCTCAATGGTGTCGGGTTAGGGCAAGAATTCTGGGTAGAGGCAGTGGGTACTGCATGTTACCTGGTCAAAAGATCACCCTCATCAGTGTTGGATGACAAGACTCCACAAGAGGTATGGACTGGTAAGGAACCTTCTCACACACATCTCAAGGTTTTTGGCTACGATGCATATGTTCATGTTCCAAAGGAAAACAAGAGTAAGTTGGATAAGAAGGTTGAAATGTGTATCTTTATTGGATATAAAGATGGTCTCAAAGGTTATAAGCTTTGGAACCCAGAAACTAAGAAGGTAGTGTATAGCTAAGACGTGGTATTTAGAGAAATGAAGAATGTTGTTAAACATGAAGTCCTACCAAGTAAGGAAGAAACAAAGAAGATAGAGTTTGATTTAAAGGATGATGAATCGGACTCTAAAGAAGAACATGAATCAGAAGAAGAAGATCCTCATACTCCAGTATTGAGGAGATCGAATCGAGAAAAAAGGCTACCGGAAATGTATAGTCCATCTGATTTCCGTTCAAATTTTGCTTTGTCTATTACTGATGATGATCCTAGAACTGTCAGGGAGGTAGTGGATTCATAGGATGGAAATCTCTGGAAAAGGGCCATGGATGAAGAAATGGCATCTTTGGATAAGAATGAGGCTTGGGATCTACTGGAGTTTTCAACTGGAAGAAAGCCCATTGGCAACAAATGGGTATTTAAAAAGAAGCTAATGCAGAAGGAAAAGTGGAGAAATACAAAGCTCGGTTAGTAGCAAAGGGTTATTCCCATGTTGAGGGAATTGATTTTGGTGAGATTTTTTCTCCTGTTTCCAAGTTAACCTCCATAAGACTTATGTTATCTATTGTTGTTGCATTTGATTTTGAAATAGAACAAATGGATGTGAAGACAACATTCCTACATGGGGATTTGGAAGAAGAAATCTATATGAAGCAACCAGAAGGATATGTTGTGAAGGGAAAGAAGGAGCTAGTATGCAAGCTGAAAAAGTCCATGTATGGTTTAAAACAATCACCAAGGATGTGGTATCAAAAAATTGATACTTATATGTTGGGACTTGGCTTCACAAGAAGCAAAGAGGATCACTGTGTGTATTTTAAATTAATTGGTGATCATTTGACTTATTTGGTCTTGTATGTGGATGACATGTTGTTGATAGGAAACAACAAGGAGATTATCCAGGATGTGAAAAATTGGTTGCCTCTAAATTTGACATGAAGGATCTTGGTGCTTCAAATTTCATTTTGGGCATGGAAATTAAAAGAGATCGGAAAAGGAGGAAACTTTGGTTAAATCAGAGAAAATATGTTGAGACAATATTGCAGAGGTTTAATATGCAGGAATCTAAACCGGTCAAGGTTCCTATTCCTATTGGTGTAAAGTTATCTGCAGATCAGTGTCCCAAGACACATGAAGATGAGGAGGGCATGTCTTGTGTTCCATATGTGAGTGCAGTTGGCAGTTTGATGTATGCAATGGTCTGCACTAGACCGTACATTGCACATGCAGTGGGAGTTTTGAGAAGGTATATGTCAAAAGAAGGGAAGGAGCATTGGACAACAGTAAAAAGGGTTTTCAAGTATTTGTGTGGCATTGCTAGCTATGGATTGTGCTACGAAGGAAGACCGATATTGGACAGAGTGGTGGATATACATGGCTTTGTGGATGCATACTGGGCTGGAGATTTGGATCGTAGGAGATCTACAAGCGGGTATGTGTTTAACCTGTTTGGAGGAGCAATAAGTTGGATGAGAAAAAGACAGGTTGTAGTGGCACTTTCAACTACAGAAGTTGAATACATGGAAGCCACTCATGCAAGTAAGAAAGTAGTATAGTTACAAAGATTGTGTTCAGGTATTGGGTTGGTACAACAAGCTGTAACGATAGAGTGTGACAGTCAGATTGCAATTTTTCTGGCGAAGATCCCTGCTTATCATTCAAAGACAAAGAACATTGATGTTCAATATCACTTTGTGAGAGACATGATTGAAGAAAATAAAGTATCACTGATGAAGGTGGACACTTTGAAGAATGTTGCAGACTCATTAACAAAATCTATGAGCACTGAGAAGTTCTCTTGGTGTAGAGGATCCATGGGCATTTCTACCCTGGATTGTTGACTATGTAACCCTGTAACCCCCTGTATGAAAAGAAAACAACAAGTGGGAGAATGTTGGGTATGTGTTATATTTCCTATATGTATTTTGTATTGTAAACATTGTAACATGATGAATAATATAGAATATGTTGGTTTTCCCGGTTTGGGTTTCCAGGTGAAAAATCTTTGTGTAATGTTTGTATTTACTATTGTATATTTTTTGTTCCTTTACTGAATATATGTTTGCAGTAGATATTGTAGAAGGTTAAAATCTACAGGAGGCACCACTGTCAATGTACCAAATACAAGTGGAAGATGCTCTATATGAGAGGTAAGTTTTCAAAGAATACTCCTTCTCGAACCTGTGAGTAAACTCCTCCACCTCCACTGAAGCTGCAACCTATTTCTTGTTGTTGTTAGGGCATTGTCCAACATAGTTCCCAAACCGATGGCAAGAAAAGCACTTGATGTTTCTCATGTCTTTCTTCCCTTCACCTTTCTGCTTATTCCCTCCCTTGGAACCCTTCTTGAACCTGCTCTTTCCTTTAGCTGCAAGAGCCACATTATCCTGCTCATTACTATTGGATGAACTACCAAGCACATATCCTCTCCAAGTTTCCTCCTGAATGAATTCATCCCAAAGACGATCCCACTTGGGAAGATTATCCCTTGCCACAATTCCCTCAACGAAGACAGTCCATTGTTTGGTCACCCCATTCAAAGCAATCCTCACAAGTTCACTGTCAACAAAAACGTCCCCAACAACTCCAAGCTCATCCCTTACTTGAGCAATTTTAGTAAGGTATGTGGTGAAATTTTCATCTTTGGTCATCTTGATGCCCTTCAAATTCTCCCTCAACACCATCTTCTTATTTTCATTAGAACTCTGGTAAAGCTTGGTTAAGGAGTCCCACATCTCGTAGGCATTGGATTTCTCGGTCATATGTGGAATCACTTGGTCCTTGATGGCATCAAGGATAATTATTTTGGCCTTGATATTCTTCTTGGTGTAGGCCACCAAAAGAGTAGCATATGTAGGCATAGTCACAAGACTCGTTTGTGTGTTCTCCACAATATCCCACAACTCATTTTCCTGCAGTATCAGTGTGATTCTCTCCTTCCATGGGCTGAAATTAACAACCCCATCCAATATGTCCTCAACCCTCAAACCGGTGGCCATGACCCTCTCAACTGAAATTCAAGTCCAACAAAAAATCTGCCAAGTGAAGTACTTCCTCTTCTCAGAAAAGTCTATGACTTTAATGGTTGAAATATTTATGTTCTTCTTCTCTAACCAGCTCTGATACCATGTAAAATTTTCAGAACCCAAATCGGTTTCAAGTCTCATTGAGACAGATAGTTAAATTCCCAACCCACATTGCACATTTATTGTTGCAAATTAGTAAGCATGAAATTAAATGATTAGAACTGAAACACAAGAAGTCCGCTACAACACTTTAACCAGAAATAAATCATACACACAGAAAATTCAACACAGAGATTTCGTCTACAAATTCATACCCTGGAAGAACCCACAAAGGGGAAAACCAATGAGAGAGGGGAGGCTTTTATTATTTAGAGAAATGATAGATATTTACAGTAGTCATCTTCAGTAATTAATACACACACTTATCTCATTTTTCGTGCATAAACTCAACATAGAAAATAGTGCCAAAACTACCCCTTGATTTCTATGCCTAAGAATCCGTATAATATGGTCTCACTGATGTTGATGTACTTTGTCTCTATTTATGTGCTTAGAAATTTGTACAATACGGTCTCATTGTTGTTTCTATATGTTGCCTCGATTTCTGTGCTCATAAACTTCCTTGGAATTCATGCCACAATCCCCTCATGTGGTATCTCTCCCAGCTCGACTCTCTCAATCTCTTGCTCTCTCAAACTCTAGGAATAAATGAATGAGGGCGCCTTAGTCTCCAAGTAGACTTGGTGGAGGAAACTGAAGAGTCATGACTTTTCATTTTGCCTCACAAAATTCCAAAAGTCACATTTAATTTTATCTCTCATAAAATTAATTTCTAAAGACCTCTTTTGGACACTTTCTCACCCCTAGGCGCCTAGGTGATGAGAAACACTTGTCCTTGGTACTTTTATTTAATTAATTTAGCAAATTTGATGAGCCAGAGACCTTAGAAGACACTATCCGGAAGGAAAGGTATTGCCATGAGCAGTTCAAGAACAAGACAGAACCTCACGAGGACTGGAAGAAGAAAAGTAGTTTGGGATTCAAAAAAAGGGGTTTAAACCCTCAATATTCGAGAGCTATGGGAAAGGTTCTAAGATGAGCCTTCCTGCTAAAAGTGTATACCAACAAAATTTCCCCTCTCCGAGTGGAAATAAACCCTTTGGAGCAGTCTCGGGTAAGACTGATAACACAAAGAAAGAACCCTTGAAATGTTGGGGTTTTGGAGAAGAACATTTGTTGAGGGAGTGCCCATATAGGAATCTAAACAATAGGAGGTTCTACAACATCCAAGAGGATACCACAATCAATGATGTGGCTAGGAGCATGCCATGTATTTATGCAGCCTTGGATAATAAACAAGCCGGCCACCAAGGTTTAGTGGTGGAGATGGAAGGTATGATTTTCAACCATCTAATTTCCATTTTAATTGAACCTGGTTCTAATTTGAGTTATGTTTCCCCTCAAACTATTGAGAAATGTAAATTGAAACAAGTTCAACATGTTAAATCATGGCTGGTACAACTAGCCACTGGAACCAAAAGAAGTAGAGTTCATACCAACATTGTAATTCATTATGAGTGGATTTCCCACCCAAGCGAACCTAAACATACTTCCTTTAGGATCTTATGACCCGTTGATTGGAATGGACTAGTTGGCTACCCATAAAACCAAGTTGGACTATTACAATAAAACTTTGGAGTGTGAAAATGAAGAAGGGAGAAAAGTAACCCTACAAGGGATTCAAAATCATGTCTCAGTGAGACAAATATCAACACTTCAAGTGAAGAAGTATTGTAGAAAAGGATGTCCTTTGTATGCAATACAGGTGTTGGACTCTGTTGAGGACGACAAAACAAGCCTAGAGGACCATACCATATTGATAAAGTATAAAGATGTGTTCCCAGAAGAGGTACAGGTCTACCTCCAAGAAGAGACATTAACTTTTCAATAGAACTTGCAGTAGGAGTGGTGCCAGTGTGTAGAACACCCTATAGAATGAGTACACCAGAGATGGTTGAGCTCAAACTACAACTAAAGGAAATGATGAACAAAGGCTACATCAGACCTAGTGTGTCTCCATGGGGAGAACTAGCCTTGTTTGTGAAAAATAAGAATGGCACACTTAGGTTGTTCATAGACTATATGAAACTCAATAAGATGACCATAAAGAATAAGTATCCCTTACCAGGGATCAATGGCTTGTTTGACCAATTAAGGGGTGCTAGAATTTTCTCCAAGATTGACTTGAGGTCTGGATACCATTAGGTCTGAATTAAGGATGAAGACATCCACAAAAAAAACCTTTATGATAAGACATGGTCACTATGAATTTGTGGTGGTTCCATTTGGGCTAACCAATGCACCATCCACTTTTATGTGCTTAATGAATAATGTACTCAGTAAATTCTTAGACAGATTTGTGTTGGTTTTCATTGATGATATTCTAATCTATTCTAATAATAGGGAAGAGCATGAAGAACATCTTAAGTTAGTACTTCAAGTACTAAGAGAACATCAACTCTATGCTAAGTTTAATAAGTGTGACTTTTTCTGGAAACAAGTCCATTACTTAGGCCATGTTATTTCTAAAGAAGGGGTGGTAGTTGTTCCTGACAAGATCAAATCCATCATGGATTGGCCTACCCCAAGGGATTTACTTGATATCAGTTCCTTTATGGGCCTAGCAGGATACTATAGGAGGTTCATAAAAGGATTTTCCAAGATTGGTTGTCCAATCACTTCCCTTCAGAAAAAGGGAGTTAAATTCATTTGGACATCAGAATGTGAAGAGAGATTCCAAGAGATGAAATACCTTATAACCAATGCACACATGTGCTAAATATTGTAGACCCAAACAAGGAATTCCTTTTGTGTACAGATGTCTGTAAGGAAGGACTTGGAGGATTCCTTATGCAAGAAGAACATGTAATTTTCTATGAATCCAAAAAATTGAATGAGCATGAAATCAATTATGTGCCCCATGATCTAGAATTGGTTTCCATAGTGCATGCTTTAAAAATGTGGAGGCATTACCTCTTGGGTAGAATATTTGTGCTTATGATAGACCATTGTGGGTTGAGGTACATGTTTGATCAACCAAAACTCAATACTAGACAAGCTAGATGGACGACTCTCCTTAGTGAGTTTGATTTTGAAATCAAACATATTAAAGGAAAAGAAAATAGGGTGGTTGATGCCCTTAGCAGAAGTGTGAAAACGATTCACCTAGAAGCAGTAAGAACCCGTGAAACGGATGTCAGGGAGAAATTCAAGAGTGCACAAGAAACCGATGCATTCTTCGATACTGTAAAATCGTACTTAGAACAAGATCCCACATGGATGAAGTAAGAAGGTTATCAACTGTTAAATGATGGCCTAATAACTTACAAAGGTAGGTTGTATATCCCGAATTGTGATGACTTGAAGAGGTTCATAATGGATGAACTACACAAAATACCATATATTGGTTATCCTGGTTATCAAAAAATGATTACGACCACTAGGAAACTGTTCTATTGGTCAGGACTAAAGAAGGACATAGTTGATTACTTGGCTAAATGTATAGAATATCTGTAGGTTAAGGCAGAACACTGACATCCAGCAGGGCTTTTGTAGCCCCTACCAATTCCAAAATGGAAATGGGAAACCATCTCCATGGATTTCATCACCGGATTACCAAAATCGACCAAGCATAATGATGCCATCATGGTAGTGGTGGACAAATTGAGCAAGGATGCTCACTTCGTTCCCATCAAGTCAACTTGAAAGGAAATAAATATTTCCATCCAACATATATATAGATAGATCGCTATAAAGAAAACCTCATAGTTTTCATCGGTGGGTCGCATATGACACCACTCCCTCCCTCCTACTTTAGTTTCACCCCACCCGCCTTCTATTTATCTTCATGAAAGAAATACTTTGGTTGAACGGCATGCCTAAGGAGATCATATCTGACAGAGATACAAAATTTACTTTGAGCTTTTGGAAATCTTTGTTTGCTAGTTTTGAAACTAAACTACTATTTAGCACAACCTATCACCCTCAAACTGATGGACAAACAGAGAGGGTAAACCAAGTATTAGAGGACATGTTAAGGATGCATGCAATGCATCAGCCTAAGAAGTGGGAAGACTACCTACCACTGGTAGAATTTGCCTACAACAATGGCTATCAAGAGTCATTGGAGATTAGCCCTTTCGAGGCCCTCTATTGTAGACAGTGCAAGATTCCAATCAGCTGGAATAATCGAGTAGATAGAATTACAATCGGGCTAGACATGCTGAAAGAAATGGAACAACAAGTAATTTAGATAAAGCAAAATAAGAAAATAGCTCAGGATAGACATAAAATCTATGCAGACAGAAAGAGGACTCATAGAGAGTTCAAAACAAGGGATCATGTGTATCTCTGAGTTAGACCGAGGAAAATATGCTTGAGGATGGGAGCTTGTGCCAAGCTGACATCTTGGTATTGTGGTCCCTTTGAAATTTTGGATAGAGTGGGACCTGTAGCCTATAGGCTAGCACTTCCTCCCATAGTGAAGGAACATAATGTTTTCCATGTTTCACTATTAAAGAAATATGTACATGATTCTAATCATATTATTGATTGGTCTATGGTTCATGTGGAACCAGAGGGAGAATTCTTGCTAGAACCTCAATGCATAATAGACAAGAAGGAAACCCCACTCAAGAACAGAACCATTGCACAGGTCAAGGTGCAGTGGAAACACTTTGTCCCATATGAGGCTGCATGGGAGATGGAGGATGCCATGAAACAAGCATATCTATTTTTGTTTAGTTCTGTACAGACATAGCACATCGACAGATAGAACATCGAGGACGATGTTCCTTTAAGGGGGGGATTGTAATACCCTAGTTTCCCCCAGTTTGTAAATATAACTATAATTGGCCAAGAGACTATGGTAGACTAGATATGTGTGAATGTTTGATTTGATGAACCTTTGTATAAAAGGTCAATGTATGTATTTTCTATTATTAATAGAAAATGGAAAAGTGTTGCATAACTGCTGAAAGGGGGGTTTTCCAAGATAGACCATGGATGTTATGAAAGAGATGGTGAGGGGAACCAGAAATGGTTGAGATGACCCCCCACCAAACTAATACCTTACTGGAATTAATGGTTCAGACCCAGAACAATGCTCTGACCTAGAAATGAATTACCAATCAGAGTGGTAGTTGGAAGAGTCCTCCTCAAGAGTTAATGAGGAGATGGGGAAGAGCACCCATCTGCAAGACTTCCAGACCTGACCATGAGCTGGGTATTTAAACCCACGCAATCTTGCTGAGGAAGGAAAGAAAGAGGTAATTCGTGGGCAGAGGCAGGAGAGCGAGCAAGCAGATTTGTGAAGAGAGAAGAGTCGAAAGAGAAATCTCGAGAAGAGAAAAAGAGTGGTTACAACTCTCTGGTTCGAGGAAGAAATCGGTAATAAGCTCGTTCTGGGTGCAAGAAGTGGCTGACATGGTTTTCGTTACAAGCTAATAGACGAGGTTGACGAGTGACTATGGAAGTACTCATGAAGACCTCCTTGCTTGGTATAGAGAAAACCAGTTTCCAAGACCATGTGGGAGGAGGAGAGTGACCTTTGTCCTTGACTGTCATTGAGTAAGAAGAAAGAGTTTGTCTCAGAGCATTGTCGTCTAACTCGGGGGTGGCCAACGGTAAATCTGTCATGAGTGGTTGTGCCTATGGTTGGGTGGAAACATGCACCCCTTTCAGCAGTCACTTCACGGTTTCCGGTTTCTGATAAGTATCTTCATACTATGTGTATTGAAATGGAAATGATGGTTGAATAGATATATTTATCTATCTATGAATGATTACGATATATGTATGCATTATCTCCCTGTGAATTCATGCTCTTGAATGGTCGTCTGCTTTCCTCAGTTTAACAGTTAAAGAGTCATGGAACATAAGTCTACAAGAGGGTCGGGGTAGGATTTATCGGAATGGTTAAGTCCTGCTGGTCTCTAAAATCTACCCTTGCGGGAATTCCAAGTTCAAACCCTGTGGGAGGAGGGTGCCTCCTTCAGACTCCTCACCGTATGACCGAGGGCTCATGCCCATATCCTTAGCTAATTCACGGCTAAGAGATTTGCACGTAAACCACAAGAGAGTTGAAGGACCTATGTGACCAAGGTCTGGGAACCCTACACTAGGCCTGAAAGGAGCTAAGCCTTTCTGGCTTCAGAACTTTGGGAATTCGAGGCTCCAGAGTGTGTCGACCCTACCATTTATAAATCGGTCGAAGGCAACTGAGGGTTACGGTTACCCATAAAGTTGACTGGCACCTGGCGGTCTCTCTTGCCGTGGCAGATGGACCTACCACACTATTAAACCTGGACCCAATTACCCATCGCAAAGTAACGCGAAGCACCGATCCAAGAGAATTTGTAGAGTCCCCTTAGCCGTTGGATCTACATCGAGGTAACTTTGGCGAAGTCCCACTTCGGGAGAACATAGATGCTATAGCATCAAACTCCTTGAACACCGAAGTTACAAAGTGAGGAGAGTCGTGGGATTGGAGAGTTCGTTAAGAACCCCTCTTAATCGTCTGATCATCCAGAGGAGAGACCCACGTACGATACTTCGACGAAGTCCTACTTCGAGAGAGTGGAGCGACCATAAAGCCGAAACCCTTGAAGGCCGGAGCTGTGAAGTAACGAGAACTGTAGATCTAGGGATCCTTCTGGATCTTCCCTGGCTGTTGGATTTATGCCAAGGTTAGCTCGACGTTGACCACTCCGAATCTATGTAAATCTAAACAAAATCGCTATTTTTTGTTGTTTAAGTTGCAGTTTTGAATGCTTAAATGGATTCAACATGGTGAAAAACCCTTGGGGCACTCCAATTATACAAACTAAGCCACTCAAATATGTAGATCCAACCATAAAGAACCAAAAAGTAGAATGTTTAGACTACGTTGTAATTAATAATTATTATTATTAATAATTTTTCATCAATTCACAACTGTTTTTTCCCAATAGCCATATTAATTTTAGCCTTTAAAAATTGTTCCTTCGCGCTCTTTTCAATCTTCATTGTTGTCCACTTTTTCTCCAAAAATCATATTAATTTTAAGCTTTAAAAATCGTTCATCAGTACTCTTTTCAATTCTTATTGCTTCAAAAATCTCTAATAATAAATAGAATGTCCACTCTAACAAAAACTCTATACATTATTTATATCCATAAATCTAATACAATATTATAAATAACTACAAAAACCTAACAAATCATTTTTAAAAAATAAAACAAAATTAAAATATTTAAAAAAAAAATTAAACAAAACAACGATTTTGGAATAGCAAAATCAAACCCTCCCCTCGGGCGACTTGCGAAACAGGGATCAAGTTCCAAACATAATATTTGTTTAACAAAATTCATAGTGTAAATATATATAATGTAGATACATTGAAAATGCTCTATTTATCCTATTTATCTCACTTATAAAATATGGATGGCATTTATAATATATTACATGTATATAAATTATTTTCTAGATGCTTTTCTCTAGTTATCCTATTTATCTCACTCACTTATAAAATATGGGATGGCATTTATAATATATTATATGTACATAAGTTATGTCATAGATGTGAGATATTTTTTAAAGATTGTGTTGGGTAAACTATTAAATATTTTAAATCAACATTTGATTTTTTGCATTAATTTTTCACTCATTTCAAAATTTGATTTAAAGTTATTGGTTGTAATTTAAATGTTTTTTTATTTTTTATGAGATATTATATATTTAATTTTGTTTTAAATTTGGGGAGAAGTTGTCAAATCTGTAAATTTTAGTGATTAAGTCTATCAGATTTTTCTAAGATTTTTAGCATATCAAATCTATTTATGTATTCAGAAATATAATTTAATAATAAAAAAATGAACTCTCACTTATATTTATATCACCAAATTATTACTAAAAATACTAAAAAATAAAATATTTAATCAACATTGTTTATTGTTTATGTGAACTTCATTATAATGTTTCTTTTTATTTATTGTTTGGGTGACTTTCATTGTAGTGTTTCTTTTTATAATGTGTACCCCACATTGATCCCACATTGATGATGATGATGATTAACGTCCACTAAAACCTAATAAATGGTTTCATCATATAACATTAACAATTACATTTATATTCTAATGAAAGTGTCGCTAATGCTTACCGTGAAACAAATATTATCATGTTAATTGTCAATATTAAATTTTAATATTAATACAAATAAACTTGTATGAACTAATATTAATATTAAAACTAGTGGCTTGTTTCGCCACATATACAAAGATAAAGTAAGTGGATAAGATTCATTGCTATCAATAGAGCTTTTCCTAGAAGCTAATACTCGGATGGATATTGATATTTCTTTGTGTTTGTGAGGATTATTTAGACACATATGATAATGGAGGCTTTCTTTACGGTGAAGGAATTGAATTCAAGGGTCACTACTAGCAATTGGTTTATAGATTCTTGGTATTAGGGTTAGTGCCAACTAAATCCCACTAAATTAATTTTGATAATTATACATTTTTTATATTTAAAAAATAAAATTTTAAATATCATTAATAATTAAATTATTTATTTTAAATTATTATAATTTTTAAAGATATTTAAAAAAATTACCTTCTCCACATATATATAAACTCTCAAGGTCCAAAATAAATATTATATTCATGTTAGAATTGAACAAGTATATGTAAAACAAAATTGGTTGACGTTACAATTTATGGGAGAATAAGAAAAAGGTCATGGAAGAAGTAAATGTATAAAAAAATTGGTTAACGTTAAAATTTACGGGAGAATAAGAAAAAGGTGATGGGAAAAAGTTGTATTATTTTTATTTATTTATTGTTTTATATGTTGTTAGAGGTAGATGATGGAAAATTATGTTTGAAATGCCAATGTTTGATAATTTGATTAGAAGAGATAATTTTGAAAAGATGAAGAGTTGAGGATTTATGGTTAAGAATATGTGTTTTTTCTTTGGAGGTTACATGTTTAAATTTAGAGGATGGTAGGGTATGTATACCTCCGTAGACTTTGGAAGTCAAATCGCTCCGAAGAAGAGATCTCTTCTCCCATAAACAAGGGGGTCTCATACACCAATTTGGTGTTTGGCTTGGTGGTGACCTTAAAAATAGATTACTATTATTGTTATTATGTAATATGTACCATGCATTGTTATGGTTTGGACTTACATTTGAAGTTCATTTTACATTAACTTTTACCCCCACCCTACAGAAGCCAACCCTCACCCCCCCATCTTCCTCTTATAGAAGAAGAAAACAAGGTTTGTTTGTAGACAATGAATTCAATTTCATACATACAAGAGGCAGAATGTCCAGTGGAAGTTTATCTTTTGGGAATGTCGTATAGTTTCAATGTTCCAATTCCTAGTTTATGGTTTTAGTGTTTGAAAAATTCATAGTTTATGGTTTCTATATTTGAAAAATCACCTAATTTTTCAGAGCAATTTCATCGATTTTGCAATCCTCGTCAATTTGATGATTATGCTTCCCCATCTACATCCAAACCATTGTTTCTTGTGTCTCAATGATCTAATCACCTATCATTTGGCCCCCTACCCTCCCTCTAGTTGTCTTTCCCCTCTCACCCAATGTCTCTCACAAATCACTGTAGTCGAGCAATGAGTTCTGGACATAATATTTGTTTACAAAAATTCATAGTGGGCCTAATGGTTAAGAACATGTGTTTACTACCAAGAGGTCACAAGTTCAAATCTAGAGGGGGGTAGGGTATGTATACCTCCGTAGACTTTAGTAGTTAAATCTCTATGCGAAGGGGGTCCCTTGTCCCACAAACAAGGGGGTCTCGTACACCAATTTGGGTCCCATGTCCCACAAACAAGGGGGTCACATACACCAATTTGGTGTCTGGGGATCCCTTGTCCCACAAACAAGGTCTCATATAAATCCCTACACGGAGGGGGTTCCTTCTCCCACAAACAAGGGGGTCTCATACACCAATTTGGGTCCCTTATCCCACAAACAATGAGGTCTCATGCACCAATTTAGTGTCTGAGGATCCTTTATCCCACAAACAAGGAAATGTCATATACCAATTTAGTGTCTAGCTTGACCATAACTTTAAAATTAAATTAAATTATTATTATATAATATAGATACATTAAAAATACTAATTAATCTATTTAAATATAAAATAACATAATAGCATTTGAAATTTCTAATTATCCTAATTATCTCACTTATAAAATATAAATGACATTTATAATGTATTATATGTACATCAATTATGTCATGGATGCTTGATCTCTTTTAAAGATTGTGTTCATTAAATTATCAATTTCTCCAAAAGCAATGTCATCTAATGTCAAGTATGTGATCTCTTTATTTATGGTTAGTGTGGCCCACCGACGGGCGAGTGTAGATAACATGTTACATCATAATAAAGTGCAGTTTCAACTACAATTATTCAATCATATAACATTAATTAACAAATAATACTAATCAATTCTTGCTAATAGTCAAAATATTAGATTTTAATATTGATATTAATACCAATATTCTCGTATTAATATCTTAATTCTGATGTTACTATTAAAACTTGTGGCTTGTTTCGTCACATATGCAAAGATAAAGTAAGTGGATACAACGTGCACAACGGAGTCGATCATAAGATTCGTTGCTATTAATGGAGATGTTTCTGGAGAGAAAACAAATCTTTAAATATCATTAATAATATTTAATATTTAACTTGTTTGTTATAAATTATTTTGATTTTTTAAAAATGTTTAAAAAAATATCATATATATATATATATAACTTGAATGCATATAATAGTTAAGAGTATGTATTTTCTTTTTAGCAGTCAGTCCTTTTATAAAGGTGTTTCATTCATTTGATGTTTGACTTGGCATATTATATTTATTATGGGATATATATTTGTGGAACTTTTGCACATGTACTATATATCTTTTATTCCTTAATTATCATCTTGGTGGTGAGAAGTCAATTTTTTTTGATCCAATGTATTAATGATGTTGTGAATTATTACATGTACTATATAGTTGTAGGCTAAAGGTTCTATAAAATGATGATTTTTTTGGGAATATTTGCCCGAAATCCAGCGAGAAATTGTTGGATTTGTAGATGATCTGGAATATATTTGCAGAACGAAATGAATACAGATTATTATCAAAAGATGCTTAACACATAATAACAGA
>CBVK0101537317.1:0-13436 GCA_900067695.1 Picea abies | reverse complement strand
TATAGGGCTATACAGGCTCGAACCTTAGACCTTCTCGGTAGAACATATGAAAGTTATTATTATCAAAATAATTTGAACTATTCCAAGAACCCAACATGCATTTTATTGCATTGGGCTTTTTCCATGTCCATGTGTATTCCACTACCATTGCATTGGGAACATGTTGGCATAGCTAGGGGAACACATTCCACTACCATTGCATTGGGAACATGTTGGCATAGCTAGGGGAACACATGCTACACCACTCCAGGTAATTTTATAGAAAAAAAAAAGTAATTAGACAACCATGAAAGGAAAAGACTTGGTGATGGCGTATATGCTACAAAATTTCAAGTATTATCTTCTGGATCAGTCCCTCAAGTTGTCCATTGATAATTTAGTGGTCAAGTATTTGGTTAACAATACAATGTTGGAAGGTTAATTCTATCGATGTTTGCTACTATTTTAGGAGTTTGATTTTGAAGTGGTGGTTAAACTAGGTAAATAAAATGTGGGACCTAATCACCTCTCAAAAATCCACAATTGGAACAATGTTGGGATAGCTCATAAAGTGTTGAATGTAGATATATTTTGCATGGAAGCTATAGTTTTTGAATTCTTCACTAATATTCAAAACTTCAAATATAAATCTACATGCACTAGAAGAATATGGTGATAGTAAATATTGATAGCTCAT
The DNA here is from genome assembly GCA_900067695.1 of Picea abies. Taxonomy (NCBI): domain Eukaryota; kingdom Viridiplantae; phylum Streptophyta; class Pinopsida; order Pinales; family Pinaceae; genus Picea; species Picea abies. Next base: position 12,760 of record CBVK0101537317.1, on the reverse strand, counting down.
AATTAAGGATACAAATTATTAGTTAATCTTACGGTACTTACACACATTAGCAAGGGATGGGATTCTTGACTACTATGTGTTGGATCATTAATGATAGGTGGTGCTCTAGGAATCCCATCATGGACATAGAAACATACATTATAGTGAGAAGACACAACCGTCACAACATACATTACAATGAGACATGTTGGATGCAAGTATCATTCAATTCAAGGCTGGAGTGCACTCTCCACTCCATTATTCATATTATTATCTTCATTCACTCCTATCAGTATGTATTCTCCTTTATCTTCTATCATTTGTTTACTTAGGGTTCGTGTGTGTGTGTGTGTGTGTGTGTGGTTAAGATTTTGTACTAAAAATATGTTATAGTTGTATTGGTCAATGTAAGAATACAAAAAAAAAGTTTTTCCCTCAGTCCATGATTCATAATTTGTTAAAAAAATTGATGCTTGTCTACCAAAAATGCAATTGTATCCTTTCATGAGGATTGTGAACTTTTACTAGTATAAAGTCTACTTTAAAAAACAAGTCAAAACCCTTACCTTTTCATTGTCCTTTCTCCAGATCCATTAGCCCATACAACTTGATAAGAGTTGTACACGATATGCATTTCCATCACCAAGACCTTCATGAATCATAAAAGACAAATTCTTTATATGAGTAAACAATTAATAAGAAAATAAACATGCATTTAGTTATGTAAAATACTCTAGAAAAAAATTAAGTGGTCGCATATCTTAATGAGATTCTCTTTGTTTCGAGAATAGGTTATTCTCTACTGAACAGGGCCAACCACGTGAAGGTGGAAGCTCATATGGCCCCTCCCCCCTCCTCACTCTCAATTCCCCGTACCCAACAAATGATTTTCTTTATATAGAAAAAATATAGACATTCATGCATAACTAGGATAGTCATAAAAACATATGAACATATAAACATCGATAAACATCCAAATACAAGTCATGAATTTATACATCTAATTTTTCTTTGATTTATGTTTTTTTACATTCATAAATTGACAATTGGGGTATCATAATCATCCAAGGACATTGTATTTTGTGTGCCCTATTCTTCTATTGTTTGTGTGCACTCATGTACCATACTTCTGGTACGTCGCTGAGAAGGGATTCAAGGCATCTTTTCAGGGTCGTGAACTGCAACAATGGAAATGATCATATCGATATGTTGAAATATAATTGAAATAACTAATTCATTATTTTGATTAACATTACACTATTGCTCTTTACATGTTTGTGTAGCTGTGACAGTTGGTGAGTTAATTTCTTGTCCACTTGGTTCCTCTAGCAGTTCACCCTCCTGAGCTACATGCTCTTCAATTTTGAGAAGATAATGTATAAGTATAAGTCAGGAAATAAATATCTACAATCACAGTAAATATTTCTAATTCTGAAGCATACATACCGGAAGGGGTACTCTGCTCTACACTATCATTGGACATGTGCACCCTTGTATGATGTGGTGTCTGTTGAATACCGCTAGATTCACTACTGTGGTAGCACTGTTGCTTGAAAACAAACATAAATACTTAGTTAAGGGTGATATAATAAAATATGAATAGACTTTACAAGCATGCTACTGTGGTTTCCTTATTCATTTGATTTACCTGCGTGGCTGGGGAGATAAGAGTCTGGCCCAAGATTTTTCTATATTCAATCACACTTTTAAAACCATGCTTGTAACCAAGATTTAGGTCCTCTTCGGTGGCAGTAGTGTCAAACATATTTAACTACAATGCATAACACCATTAAAAATACCAATAACAAAAACATATATTTCTTCGCTATTGTTAAATAAATATTAACCACAGTTAATCATTTAAATCTTACTATTCGGGCTTTTAGTTTTCCATAGCCACCCTGGCCTAGTTTATGCTGGCCGTGTTTTTCCACTATGGACTTGGTTTCTTTGGAGGTGTCTGGTAGCCTACATATAAAATTTTTGAAAAAAATTAGATATCAGAATTGTTAAAACATGAAAGAAAAACATAAATGATCATATTTCACTGATAATATGACATGTGTTGTACCTTGCTTGACCATCTTGTGGATGTATTCCTTGTTTTTTAAACAAGTTCTCCTTTGCATCCTCTATTAGCACCTTCCACTCTTTCTCTGGAACCATGGGAGGGAGCTCGTGCTTGAGGTCTAATTGCAATTTCTCTCTATACTGGGCCCTGGTATATTTTAAATTCTCGTCGACTAACTTTGTAACCAATTTCTTGTTGAAATTGTTGCCGAACAAGTTTACCATGTGGTCTATTAAATCACCTTTCTTTTTGCTATCTTGGCCATTCCACCGTGTGCGAATGGTGAGGCCAAACAATTCCAATGCTTTGTCATTTAAGTTTCTATAGAAAACATTGTTTCCTGCAGAAACATGTTATCCATTAATTTATAATAATCTCAACAAATGTCCATTTCAATTTCATGAAAAAAATGAATCAATTAATTAACAATTACCTGCAATCTTCTGAATCTTGATCAGAACACATGCGTCATCCACCAGAAAGGTGACATCTAGTGATCTGATGCTTTTAATTTGTTCTTCTCCATGCAGAATAGTATCCTATCCATCTATAGTATGTTCCTCTCTGGAGTCATGTGGAGTCCCAGGCTCAGGCTCATCATGCTCCGGCATGTCATGCCAGTCAAAATCATTTCGCTCATCAATGGATTCGAGGGGAACCTCAGGAGGATAAAAAAGCCTCACTTGCACTTTGCTATGTCGACATTTGTTTTTCATTGGACCATCATTGCTACCTATAGCGGTTGCAGGATCGATAGGTTCCCCACCCATGGGGTTTAAAAACTCCCACAAACAGAAAAATTTACTTTATCAGATCATATACAAAATATAAAACAAAAAAACGGATATGAAATTGTCATAGCTGATAAAAATATGTGAAGATGCCACTTACCCCAAAATTAGTTATTGTATTTTGTAGCTCTACAATTCTTGCCTCGTCCTCCTATGTCAGGGGTATTTTGCTAAGAAAACCTAGATATTCTATGTTAGCCTTCTTTAAGGCCTTCATTACAGTTGTCATTGGGTCAGTTGAATAAAATATTTCGTCCTCATCAGTATCCTTAGTGGGAGCCTTCCCATGTTGACCATGCCACAATACATTGATGAATAAAATTAATGAGATGAACTTTAACATTTTAGAAATTTAGTTGTTGTAGTCATAAGTTGTTATTGTATTTAACATTTACCTGGTGAGGCACATCGGGTGCCTTTCCACGGTCACCCTGGAAAAATGTAGTAGGTGATTTTCGGACACGGTCACCCTTGAGAGATGTAGCGGGTGATTTTCAGACACGGTCACCCTGGACAGATGTTGACACAATAAATCAATCAACAAAAGTTATGAAATTCACCTGTAACATTAAAAAAATGAAATATTGCAGTAATATCAGAAAAACAATAACAAAATTTCAGAAATATAGTTGTGTAGTCATAAGTTGTTACTATATTTAACATTTACTTGGTGAGGCACAACGGGTGCCTTTCCATGGTCACCCTGGACAGATGTTGACACAATAAATCAATCAATAAAAGTTATGAAATTCACCTGTAACATTAAAAAAATGAAATATTGCAGTAATATTAGAAAAAATAATGAAAATTTTGAAATTTAGTTGTTGTAGTTATAAGTTGTTACTGTATTTAACATTTACCTGTTGAGGCACAATGGGTGCCTTTCCATGGTCACCCTAGACAGATGTAGCCCGTGATATCTCACGGTCGCCCTGGATAGATGTTGACACAATAAATTAATCAACAAGAGTTATGGAAAATAAATAATGAAAAATGAAATATATGCAGTAAAAAATTGAAATATTGCACCGATAAATTGTAACAATGATTGATCAAAGGTTGAGTTGAATGGTATGTAAGATATTTACCCCCATAGTTGCACCCCCTCCATCTATTCGATTTAAGTTGTAATCGATCAACAACTCTTCACTTGGAACTATTTTTTTTGTTGCACATACAAATATACGATTTCCTTCGCGTACCTCAAATATGCAATTCGGTTTCTTAGTTGTTGCCACTGGTCATGTACTATTTATAAATCCCACAATTTTTCCAGTAGCTTTTGGCCTTCTATCAATATACATAGTTGCCCCTTTATTTTGATTGTTATCTACTAGTTGTATATAATTTGTGGCAATTATGTATCTCCACATACTTCGTGTATATCGGACCAACATCAACCAGTGAAAGTATTTGTATAATGGTCCAACATACTCCATCAATTCAGTTACAGTGCCATAGTCGAAATTTATGCCATCCATGGAAAATAACCCCAATCCATGTAAGGATGAAGGAGCAATGCGATACATCCTCCCACTGATGAAGAAATTCGTGTCCACTTCAGGTAGCTCCTTAGGTGCCCATCGTTGCACTAGATGTTTATAACTCAAGGGAAACTCAATGTCACCTACGCTCTCAACATCATAATTACATGACCCTCTGTTGGCAATAAAAAATTGCATGCGTTTACAAAATCTTTTCCTTACCTTTTCAGATCTAGTTTATCTAGAAATGGTAGATCTAGTACAACACGTCTCACTTTCAACCTCTCTTAGTATATCTTGATCATCACTCGAGAAAGATAGATCCGACAGATACCTATTTGGTGGTACCTACACTCATTAAAACAAGAAGATAAGTTATCGTGCCAATATATGTTTGTGGTACCAACACAGTTGCATATAGTTGCATTTAGTTGCATAAGTCACATTGTTGCATAAAGTTGCATATAGTTGCATAAAGTTGCATATAGTTGCATAAGTTGCATTTTTGCATAAAGTTGCATAGTTGCATATAGGTGAGTATTTGCATATAGTTGCATATGAAATTGTCATATAGTTGCATAAGTTGCATATATTTGCATATATTTGCATAGTTTCATAAGTTGCATTGTTGCATAAAGTTGCATGTTGCATAAAGTTGCATAAGTTCCATAAAGTTGCATAAGTTGCATAAGTTGCATGTTGCATAGTTGCATATAGTTGAATAGTTTCATATAGTTGCGTATAGTTGCATACAAAATTGTTGCAATATAGTTGCAATACTTTTAAATTTAGAGGTAGCTCATAAAATTTTAGATGGGAAGTTATTTAGATGAGATATATTATAAGGTGTTTAGGAATCCCCTTTAGAATTGACGTACGTGTAGCAGACTTATGCAATTGGGTGTTGAACAACTTTGAGAATGACCTTCATAGACAATTTTCTCAAGATGTACTACTTGCAAGGAGAATCACCACCATAGCTAACAAAATCTTTCTAGAAAGACATTTATTGTTCTTTTTATTTTTTCCTTCTACTATAGGATATAGGAAATTGAATATTCTTCTTATAGGCAATTTGAAATTTGGAGGAAACAACCTACATGCAAGAAGAGATGCATCCCATTGGCATCATGGAACTTTTATATAATTCCCAAGGAGGCTAGGGGGATAGAATTGACTTACATTTGATATGATGTAATGAGCATAAATGGAAACTTGTAGAAACTCACAACAACAAATTGAAAATATGAAAACTAATATGTAATGTGTAAAATAATAGGGCACATATAGCAGAAATTTCGACAATAGTTAACTAGTACTCTACAACAATATGTTTTGTGTTTCTATATATTGATATTTTGAATACTTTCTTGTTTCTTGATTCTATTATCGTTTTTCTATATTTTTAAATTTAGAGGTAGCTCCTAAAATTTTCCTTGGTCAATCTATGGTTCAAAAACTCTAGCACATGCATCATTGTGCACCAATAATAGATTGAGAGAAACATGAAGAAATTGATATGGATGAAGAGGATAATATTGAGGATCACATTCTTGCAGATAAATTGGATAACTCGTAGGGGCTATACTTCAACATGTGTCTCTTAAGAAGCTTGTTTGTGTGGAAACTACTTCAATTTCTATGGGCCATGATCATTGTGATGTCAAGAAATACGACAAACTTACTATCCTTGTGTATGGACAGTTCATACCATCTATCAACACAGAGTACCATTTATATAAGATAAATTGGTAAACAATTATTCATAATAAACACACCTAGTTAAGGTGTTCTAATAAATGCCCCTAGCTTCCATATCGAAAAGAAATGAAATAGAATTGTTTCAAGCTTCTATTACCTAAGCCATAGTAAGATCCTATTTTTTATTGTTTCTTGACTCTATTATCTATTTTCTATACTTTTAAATTTAGAGGTAGCTGATAAAATTTTGCCTCGTCGAGGTATGGACTGAAAACTCTGGCACATGCATCATTGTGCACCAATAGTAGATTGAGAGGAACATGAAGAAATCAATGTGCATGAAGAGGATAATATTGAGGATCACATTCTTGCAGATAACTTGGATAACTCTTAGGGGCTATACTTTAACATGTTTCTCTTAAGAAACTTGTTTGTATGGAAACTACTTTAGTTTCTTTGGGCCATGATTATTGTGATGTCAAAAAATACAATTATCTTAGTGTCATTGTGTATACACAATTCATATAGTTGCATAAAGTTTTAACATGTGTTTAATGATATTTCCGTTCCAATACTAGAATGGGTGGAAATGATATTTCCGGTGCACTTGAGTGAGGGTGCACAAGCTAAGAGGAAGGGTGCACTTATTGAGAGAGGGTGTACAAGTTCAACAATAGGCACAAATCTTCAAGAGAGGCTAACACTTTCTTAGATGAAGTTCCCTACACCTTCGAAAGGAAGTTAACTGATGTCTAAAGGAATTTGACATGAGAAGGAATCTACACTAACTGTATCTCTTGTAGTTGCTTTAAATTCAACATTGATAATGTACTTTGGGCAAAGCCCTGGATGTTCTCATCTACCAGTATCTCCATGGTCATGATACTCGGCAATCATTTCAAGAGCTGAGGCAAATTTGTTACCCTTGCACTTTAGAGGATGAGAACAATTGCAGTATTAGCAGCCTCATCATTGATCATAAGCACATATGTTATTATGACTTCCATGTCTCCAAATTATTAAAACATCGTTATTGGTTGTCATAATTTGTAAGTGTTGCAAAACATCTTAATGGGAGAAGATATAAGCTATGTCTGTCTAGGGTGGCAGGTTTTGAGTTAACTTTATTTATAGTGAAAGGGCTGCCTTCTCCTGTCCAGAAAGGGGATGCTATCTATTTTGATTAAGAATACTATAGGTCTTGAAATTTTATAGAGAATAGTGATGTATACAGATTTGTTGAGGTTTTAAAAGAGATTCTGAGTGAAAGAAAAGAATATGACCTGGATTTTGATCCACCCAACACTATCAAATGGGTAGTGCCCTTGATCAACCAGGCGACAGTTATTCTAGATGGCAGTTTGGATTTACAATTAAATGTTGAGCCTATGCTAAGCTAAGAATGGATGATATTGCAGATATTTCTATTATGCATGACCCAAACGAAAGACTGACCATGTCAGAAGTGGCTGCATGGGTGGAGAAACTCATCAGAACTAGCTCTTACTTATGTTTTTCTATCTATAATTGTGAGCATTCTTAACAAATTAAAGATTATTGCTAGAAAAAATATTTTCCCTCAAAGGCAAAGCCAACTGGGGTGATTTTTTCTAAAATTCAAGTTCAATAAGCATCTCATCTGCCTAAGAATCTTGTGCTTACATGTGGAAATTATGGAGCTAATGCATGGAATCTTATAAACCCAGGGAAGGATGACCAACGTGAGATCTCTATTCCTTGTATTTGTCCCATGATCAGCTTAATGATTCTATACCAGAAGAAGTTTTTCATCCCCAAAAGCTAACTCAATTGATGTTATTAGCAAATTCTTTTGTCTGGACCAAAACCAACCATGGCTATTGATTGAGAATCTCTTCTTGTGTTTGGGAGAAAATCAATTGACTAGAAGAATTCCTTCATAGTTAGGTCGGCTCCAAACCCTAATATCCTTGGAGCTCTATACAAATCATTTCACTGGACCTCTTCCTCCAAAGAGAGACAATATAGATAGAGGTGGTGTTATTGACTGATGTTCTATTGGTTCTTGGTTTGAAGAAGAATATTCTTTCAATTTGTTGTATGATATATGTACATTGGAGAGTTGCATTTGAGGGACAACATTGCACCATCAATGATTGCAGATTATCTAGTCTGAGGACTTTTGCTAGAGGGGTGAGAGAAGGTGGTCTTTATGAGTTACTTGTTGATCTTGTGGAACTTGTAAATTCTAGTGAGAAGCTAGATTATCCTTCTATAATTGAGGAGGCATGTGCATATAATTCATGGTAGGATGCCATAGAGACAGGTCCAAAACCTATTGTGGAATTAGTGATTAATTCTAAGATTACAACCGATGCAAGTGTTATACACTATAGGGCCAAGGTTACTAAATTATATTAGATAGAGGGTGTTAACTAATTTTTATAGTTGCAATATAGTTGCATAAGTTGCATTTTTGCATAAAGTTGCATATAGTTGCATATAGTTGTATAAATTGCATATTTGCATATAGTTGCATAGTTGCATATAGTTGTAATATAGTTGCATAAAGTTGCATATAGTTTCATATAGTTGCATAAGTTGCATATAGTTGCATAGTTTCATATAGTTTCATATTTGCATATATTTGCATATAGTTGTATAAGTTGCATATAGTTGCGTAAGTTGCAAGTTGAGAAATCAAGGGATTCCACCAACACTCATTTAAACTTATTTTTAATCGCTTGCCAATACTTATTTTAGTTTGTTGATATTGAGCTCGCACATGAGGTAGTTTATATCTATGAGGATTTAGGATCAATTTTTCAAGCCTAAATTTGATGTGTAAATATTTATGAAGGTATTGGATCCCTTAATGACTCAGTACCATTGACGAGTTAAAGAAGTTTTGAAATCACCAAGAAACCATGCAGGAAACTCAATGTTGCACAGAATAAGAGTTTAATTTTTTTTATGAGTAATGGAGAATTCACATTGTAGAATCTCCTTCAATATTTTTTTTGTTATCTCTATGAACCATTTTGTCAAGAAAACATCTAAGTCATTGACTTAAAGTACTTGTTGATTTACCAATCCATCATTTTTCCTCATGATAGATAAATCACTAAGTCAGGAGACCAAAAGTCATTTAAAAGTTAGTAATTGAACCTTCATCATTGAAGTAAGAAAAGAAAGGTGTTAATTGTGGCTACTGTGTATTCCAATTGGAATACACAACAGGCCCAATGGGATTGCTCTATATGACAATTGACATACACAACATTCATTGTGGCTATTGTGTATGCCAATTAGCATATAGAGCAGTCCCAGTGGACCTGTTGTGTATGTCAATTGGCATACACAACATGCCGAATGGTTGTTTTGTATGCCCATTGGGCCTGTTATGTATGCCACTTGGCATACACAACAACCGTTGTGGTTGTTATGTATGCCAATTGGCATACACAACAATCGTTGTGGTTGTTATGTATGCCAATTGGCATACAAAACATGCACAATAGATGTTGTGTATGCCAATTGGCATATACAACAAGCTTCCTTTCTACTGCATTTTCAATAACTTTCCTAATCAACATGTCTTTTGGTTTACTAATCCTCACTCTAAATATTTGGTGGACTTCGCTTCTGGATCTCAAGGAAAATTTGAGACCCTAGATGTATAGACATATGATTATAGATAAGTGGCCTATTATATGTATAGATGTATAAATGTCCTATTATTTTCGTCACACTTATGTCTCTTAGGTTTGGAGAGATTTTCTTATGGTATGTGGAATCTTTGTTTTCAGAGGTCACAAACTATGTTATAAGTAAATGAGTCCCATTTACATAGTGTACTATTGAAACAAGTAGCAACAAATATTGTTGTGAGCCCTTCTTTACCTTTTTCATAAGGAGAAATCCATCAATGAGTAGATCATAGAAATTTTAATGTGCATCATACTAAGAATTTTATTAAAAATAACTTTGTGAAACAAGAGGCCACATCTATGTTTTATTCCAAAATAATTTTAGACAAGTCCAGGCCATTGGAGTTAACTTAAAGAAACCCAAGGAGGATGAGGCACTCTTGAAGTTGTTCTTAGTTTTTCTTCTAGAGTAGACGAAACACATTGAGTCAAGATGAATATGCATTGTATGGAAATCCTGATTAGAAATAGAGAATATCCCAAAAAACTTTTCTCTAAATTGAAATGACATCATTTAGGGATAAAAATGCCTAGAAGAGCTTGGAATTGTGAAAAGGAAAAGAAGGGATCGTGCTTCTAATAATATTATGCTCATTAGATGATTGAAAACAAAAAGAACAAATCTTTTGCAAGTGCTTTCTTTCACAATTGTAACCATTTAGGTCTCACAAAACAAGTCAATGCATTCCAAAGAGTGAACTCTCATAATAAAAACACAAAGTTTGGAAAGAATACGCCATGCACTTGTTGAGAAAGAAGATCAAAAATAGGTGTTGGACACACCTACTCATCATTGCATTGTTTGCAATAAAACTTGGTATACAAAATATGTCCATGTCAACAAACATCGCTATTGCAAACAACCAATTTTTGAATGGAGCACCTCACATTAGTGACAAACACAAATAAGACCAAGGGAACATATGTGTGAGTAGAAAATTTTTGTATGCATTGCAACATCACAACATTTTGAAAATTGCAACTCCACAAAAATTGGGTGGAATGGAAAGATATATTCATTGAGTTTGTTATTTGAACTAGAAGAAATGGTAATATGATTAAGATTGTATTTCTAGTCATCCATCTGCACCTAATTCCTAACTCTTTATCCCAAACCATCCAACGTCATACATATTACATTTCCTTATTATATTTCCTCCTTCATTTCATTCTCAAAATAATCAGTATCGTATTGGATGTTTGAAATTCTTCTTTTTTCTTCTTTCTCCTCTCCCACACTCTTCTCCACTTTAATCTTTTCTTTTTGTATTGTTACCACTCAAACTCTTGCTAAAGGGAAAGGCCTACCTTGCGTAGGAGAGCTTAGGGGAAATTTCCAGGAAAGCCACCCATTTTCACCTCGATGGCCTTTCCTCTTCACTTTAAGGATAAGGAAAAGGGTTCCTAACCGAAGGTGGGTATTTCTAAGTGTTAAACTAGGTCTAGTCATTGAGTAGAGAAGGGGAGTTCCAAGACTTGGTTTGACTAAAGAGTTAGAAGATTGACACTACCACTCTTGAGGAAAGGAAAATCATGAGCTCTATTTTCACATGGAAAAGAGTCTTAGTTTGTACATTTACCAACACGAGTCTAAGAATATAAAAGATTATATCCCAATAGGAAATTGTATTGAAAAATGCCCAAAGAAACATGGATTCACATGTCATATAAGAAAATGATAAATTTCACTATCAAAGAACCTTAACCAACACCATTAAGTACAATATTGTAACCAATTTGATCATTCACATAGAAACCATCAAATGAAAACAACGTGGAATCATCCAACCATGAGATTACTTGGTGGGTTGTGAGGGAAAGTATTTTTCCAACAACACTGAGAAATATATTGAATAAAAATGTATTTAAATTACACTTATTCATAGCAAATTTTGATACCATCTGGATTTGAATTTTTACAAGTGAATGCATCAACTCTCAAGTCAAAGTTATAACCATCCTTAAGGTGCATATATTATGTGTTTGAGACATATTGTTATTATGTGAAAGTTGAAGAGTAAGAGTAAACTTGAAACCCAATTGTTGGTAATAGTTAACAAAGATTCTAGGGCCCATATCATAAATAAATAATGCTTGTCACTTAGGTTATTTAAAGGGACCACACTTTCTGCATTATAAACAATGCTAAAAACCTTAGAAAAAAGAGAAAAAATAGTGTGATGTTTGCATAATTTAATAGTTCGTTGGGCTTATTGTTAAGTCGATCTTCTCTAAAGGAGCTTCAAACATAAATGGGCTTGAAACATTTATGATTTCAGTTGGTGTTTTGTTTAGGCCTCTCTCTCCTCCCTATCTATGATTTGAGTGTAGGCCTCTCCCTCCTTCCTATCTACGATTCGAGTGCAGACCCTCTCCCTTCCTTATGGAGTGTAGGTCCTATCAGTTGAGCACCTAAAGTGTGGCCCTAACAGAGTGCCTAAAGTGGGGCCCTAACAGCATGGCCCTAACAGAGTCTAGAAAGTGTGGTCGTGGCCCCAACATAGTTCCTAAAGTGTGGCCCTAATAGCATGGACCTAACAGAGTCTAGAAAGCGTGGCCCTAACAGGGTCCTGTCGATTGAGATCACATTGGGATAGGTGACAAAAAATAGTTTAGGAGCATTGAACAACATAATGGAAATCCTCAACCAAATAGACTAATTTTATTCCCAGATTCATTTGATATAGACATGTTCTCACATGATTAAACCAAGAAAAATAAAAAAATTAGGAAATTACCGATTTTGGTGGTTGCATAATGTCAACCCCTGATATTTCCACTCCACAATTTCTAGAAGGTTTGGTCAGATAGGGATCCTTCGCCTCTATCACTATCCAAATTTGTTGGATAGGGCCTCCTTCAAATCTCTCTGTCACTATCGAGGGGATTTTCTATGCCCATGATCAGGTTTTTCTACTTTGCTAGTTGTGGGAATGGGCGCGACTAATTTTCTAGTGCTCTACTAGTTTGGGAATGGGTGCGTGTTCTTTTTAATTTCGATTTAGTGTTTTGTTAAAAAAATTATGTTTTTTTTTTAATGTTTTT
>CBVK0101537305.1:0-26733 GCA_900067695.1 Picea abies | reverse complement strand
CCGATGAAACTGAATGCCCAACTCAGTGAGAAAATGTTGTAGCCACATAGCCTGAATGGTTATGTTAACTACCCCTCTGTACTCTTCCTCGGTTGAATATAGAGAAATGGTAGCTTGCTTCTTTCTCTACCAACAGATAGGCTCAGAACCAGGATTGAGTGAGTAACCAGATGTGGACTTGTGATCAATGTGTTGTGATTATCATTGATAGCGGGTGTGATTGTCATTGATGGCAAGATCAGAGTATGAAACGATGGAAAAACAGGGACAACGAAAGTCCGAGAGGAGAAGCGATAGTGATCTTTGGATCCCATTAAGAATTCTTGATGAACGTCATATATGAGCCTGAAGTCCGACCGACATTAGATCTAGGAGAACCTACACATTCATTAAAGAGCAAGGTGAAGCGAGGTTACGAAATCTCGATGGCAGGAGGATAGTTTTGGAAATCGGGAGTTGGAAGAGTCAAGACTCTTCATCATCAGGAGTCCCAGAATCGTGAAATGTGAATCCTGAAAACCCGAAACCCGAAATAGGCACACCAACAAAGAATTTCGTAGACCAGGAAATAACTCCAGTCTAGGGTCCCAGATACCGGGAGTTGAAGTGTCGAAACACTTCATCACAGGAGTGATGAAATGTCGAATTGCCAAAATATGAAAACCTGAAACCCGAAATAGGCACACCAACAAAGAATTTTGCAGACCGAGAAATAACTCCATTTCAGGGTCCCAGATATCGGGAGTTGAACTATCGAAACACTTCACCACAGAAGTGCTGAAATGCTGAATCACCGAAATGCGAAACAACAAAATATCCGATCTTTGATCCGACTCCATTTCAGAACTTTGGATACTAGGAGTTGGAGGAGTTAAAAACTGAGACTCTTCACCATAGGAGTCCCAAAACGGTGAAATGTGAAACATCGAAATGCCGTTGATCTGACTCCATTTTGGAGTTTTGGATACCAGGACTTGGAGTTGTCAAGAACTCTCACATCAAGAATGACAAAATTGCGATATGTGAAATCATGAAGAGATATAGACCATCGAATCATCAAGAGTGTGGAACATTGATCTGACTCCATTTCGGAGGTTCGGATACTGGGAGGTGGAAGAGTGAAGATTTGAGACTCTTCATCAAAGGAGTCCCAAAATTTCGAAATGAAAAATGCGAAAATGCGAAATGTGAAAACACCCTTTTGGTGTAATCCTTGGTCACCACCAGAGGTCACATCGTCAAAGAGTTGTAGAGAAGAGATTGAAGAGACAAGCTCCATTTTGGAGTTAGGGACATGGAGAATTGAGACTCTTCACCACAAGAATGTTGAAATTCTGAAATGCTGAAATGTCAAATAAACACAAGATCCTACGGATCCAATCCAAAAGTGCAGGTGAATTTAAGTATGATCGGAGGGATACTGTTGCACTTCAGAGTGTAACTACTAGAAATGACTAATGGCTTCTGCCAAAGGGATGAAAGAGGCATCAGTTTGATCACCAGAGAAGATGAAGAGGCTTGAGGCATCTTTCGGTGGAAGGAAGACTATTCTTAGAAGTGATTGACAGATGGAAGAGTGTTGAAGCTTGTAACTATAATAGAGAGGATCAACTCGACTTTGATAGAGAAGACAAAGAGTCTCAACTGTGAGACAGGATAAGGAATCTTATCATAACACCTAGTGATGATGGATGCATGGGTTTAACTACCAGAGAGGCAGAATAATTGCCATGATGATCAGGCAGAGCACTCGACATGGAGAGAGCATGTAGAAGCATGGAAAGATATCATGCACAAGGTGCACATAAACTATAAGTATGAAGAGCAAAGAAGATATGGGGGTTTCTATTGTTTAGAGTGATCAAGGAGTGTAGAAGGAGGAGTGTGCAGCAGCGGAAACAAGGAGAAGAGGAATGGTGCATTGAATGGACATGGCACACAGAGCATAAAAGGTAGAGGAACAGAAAGCACAAGGGAAGTGTACATCAAGACAGTGAGGTAGTAAAGGAAGGCTGAGGTGCTCTTGTAGAGAAAAAAATAAGATAAAAAAAATGCAAGAAGATGCAGGCAGAGAGACATTGATACAGGAGAACAGAGAATCATAGAAGAACAATGATAAGCCTGGTAAGCCAATGATAAATATTGTATCACTGTGATAAATTTATATATAGTAAAATTTGTATGTTAGGGTGAAAGGGAGGTGCCAGGGAAGGCTGTTGTCCTCAGAGGTTCAAGTGGGTTCTTGAACACAGGGAGTTGTAGCTTCCATCTAGTTGCAACCAAAGAAACCAGGGTGGCAGGGTGGTGCAAGGGAGAACTATTGTTCTTTGTTATACAGGTTGGTGCCTGTGTGACTGGAAGTTGGTGCTTCCATCCAGTAGGTGCTAGAACACTTAGGGATTTGGTGCTTCCTTCTAGTGGGTGCTAGAGAAACCAGGGAGTTGGTGCTAGAGAATCTAGAGAGTTAGTGCTCTCAGCAAGTAGCAGGTTGCAAACTAGAGGTTGTAGCCTCATTATGAGTTGGTGCTCATATGTATGAAAATGTAAAGAATGTAAAGATTACTTATCATATAAAGAGGAAGAGGTTTTTACCTTGTATGGGTTTCCTCAGGAAATATCTATCTCTATGTATCTCATATGTGTGACTGATGTTGAATGTTCTATTACTTACTTCCCTGCATTATTGTGACTGCCATTAAATTTTGTGTTAAGAGTTTAAAATAAGTATAATTGTTTAAACCCAGTAACAACTGATTCACCCCCCCCGTCTTAGTTTTCCAAGAGCTTAAACATGTCAAGCCATGAAGGAAATTCAACCAATAAGGCCCCTCTATTCAATGGAACAAACTTTGTCTTCTGGAAAGTTACAATGAGAACCGACATAATGGCTTTAGGTGCAGATGTCTGGGATGCGGTAGATACTGGTTATGTAAATCCAGTGGTACTAGCTAATAAGGATGACAAGCTAGAATTTATCTTCAATGCTAAGGCTATGAATGGTATCTTGAGTGGGATTGCAGAAGAAGAATTCGTAAAATTTATGCACCTAGGAATTGCCAAAGAAATGTGGGACAAACACATTAGCAGTTATGAAGGTAATGAGAAGGTAAAGGACGCCAAGCTTCAAACCTACATAATACAGTTTGAATAGATGAAGATGAAGGAAGATGAAACTATTGGAAAATACTTTCTGAGAGTAGAAGAAACGATAAATGCAATGAAAGCACTTGGTGAGAAAATTGAGGAACCTTCTTTAGTTCAGAAAATTTTGAGATCTCTACTAGATAGGTTCAACCTGAAGGTCTCTGCTATTGAATAACTTGATGATCTAAAAACATTGGAGTTTGATCAACTTCTAGGAACATTGACTGCATATGAAATGAGAATAGTTAAATATAAACCCACCTCCAAAGAAGCATCATTTAAGGCAGTTGAGAATGATGATTCAGAGCCTAATGAAATTGAAGAAAAAATTGTGAAGAGACTGAAGAAGGGATCAAGAAAATACAAAGGTAAACTTCCTTTCAAATGTTTCAACTGTGGTAGGATAGTTCATTTTGCAAATAAATGTCCCCACAAAAGAAAGGATTAGATATGTGATGACGAGGAGAAGCACAAACACAGAAATTTCTTTAAAGAGAATAACTTTAAGAAGAAAAGTATTTGTGTAAACAATGATGATGATCCTTCAAATGATGAAGACAATGACTCCACTATTGAATATAAACTAAATGAATTCATACTTATGGCCAAAGAGGATTATGATAATATAAGCATAGGAAGTGAGGCTAATGAATAAGAAGATGTGGTTGATATGGAAGGAGAACTGATAAGTGCATTGGAAGAGATTGACAGAATAAGAATTAAGAACAGAAAGCAAAGACAATTGTTGATATAGTTCAAGAAAGATAGTAAAGAAACTGATGAAGACCTTGTCCTACTAAAAGTGGAATTAGAAGAGGAAAAGAAAATTGAAGACATTTTGAAACGAAAGTTATCAGAAAAGAAGGCAAGATGTGAAGCCTTAGAACAAGAAGTAGTGAAAACTAGGAAAGAGATGGAGAAGTTTCAAGACTTGTATAATTAGAATCTATCAAGTATCAAAGCCTCAGAAGGATTAGCCACCATTCTAAATCAGCAAATGAATCCAAAGCTGAAAATTGGTTTGGGTTATGAAGAGGGATCAAGTAGTGATAAGCCAAGAAACGAAGAACCCATCAAGTTTGTCAAATCTACAACCAATGACAACAAGCCTGCAAAAACAAAGGAAGACAATCAGCCGCCCATGACGAGTAAGGAAAAAGGTGCCAGGATTGAATCTGTAGAACAAATAAATAATGCGCTCCCTACTAAAAGACATCATCAGCATGGAATAAAATGATTTGCTCAAATAAGACAACCATTTTCCAGGTACAAAGAATTTTTCTATGGCTATTGTTTCTACTGTTCTAACTTTGGTCACAAAGCTATAAATTGTTCCTTAAGACTTAGACATGAGCAATTAATATTTCAAAGGAATAAATACTTGCCACAACAAAGAATGATACATCCAAGTAACAAACCTTCACAAATTGCAAATTGCCAAATTAAGTTTAGAGACATGCAACTAAGGAGGTCAAGATATAATCAACAGTCAATGAGTAGACAATGCTGCAACAATAATTTTGACTTATTGAACAATGAGATTGAATGCTACATCTATCATAACTATGGACATAAATCTATTGACTATCGATTAAGGAACTATGAACCAGATTTGAATTCCCCTACTGAAAATGTCAAGGTTTGGAAGAAGAAAGAAACTGACAAGTTTGGATTAGTGTTGTCAGCTCAAAGAAAAATGAACCCTTGGTATATAGATAGTGGATGCTCCAAACATATGATGGGAGACAAAGGTAAGTTTCTATCTCTAAGTGAAAGAAAATCAGGAAATGTAACCTTTGGAAATGATGCTCCAGGTAAAATAGAGGGTAAAGGGATGGTGAGTTTAAGTAATGGAAAAGGAAGAGCCCAAGATGTTCTACTTGTAGATGGGTTGAAACATAATCTGCTCAGTGTAATTCAAATGTGTGAAAAAGGATGTGAAGTGGTGTTCATGTCCAAGGACTTCAAAATAAAGTCTATAAACTCAGGACAAGTGGTGGCCAAAGGCATAAGGACAAAAAATAATGTATATGTGCTGAAAGAAAATAGAGAAGAGTGTCATCTAAGAAAACATGATGAAAGCTGGTTATGGCATATGAGACTTGGACATTTAAAATTTGACCACTTAATTAAGCTCAAAAATCTCGAGGCAGTAAAATATCTTCCAAGAATATCAAATCCCCAAGATTCGATGTGTAAACCCTGCCAAGTAGGAAAGCTAACCATGACACAGTTTAAGTCCAAGAGCTTTACTTCAACAGAGAAACCACTACAACTAGTTCATATGGATTTATGTGGACCATAAAGACAAGAAGGCACAGGGAAAGAAAATTACTTCATGCTAATTATTGATTATTACTCCAGACTTACTTGGGTTGCCTTTCTCAAGGAAAAAACTGAAGCATTTGAGAAGTTTAAAATATTTAAGGCTTTAACTGAGAATCAAACAGACAAGAGGTTAAAGGTAGTAAGATCGGACAGAGGAGGAGAATTTATGTCAAGTGATTTCAAGGAATTCTGTGATAAGCATGGGATCAAGAGAGAATACAAAATCCCAAGAACTCCTCAACAAAATGCAGTAGTTGAGAAGCAAAACAGAACATTGCAGCAAATGTCCAGGTCAATGATGAATGAGAAGAACATTGGTCAAACCTATTGGGTAGAAAAAATACACACATCAATCCATGTTATTAACAAAGCCCACCTCAGACCACAAAGTGACAAGACACCTTATGAATTGTGGTATGGGAGACCTGCTTCAATCAAACACTTCAAAGTCTTTGGGAGTAAATGTTACATAAAGAGTAATGATGAGAACCTTGGCAAATATGATGATAGGGGTGATGAAGGTATTTTCTTAGGGTATGCTACAAATAGGAAAGGATACAGATGCTATAATAAGAGGCTGCATAAAATGGTTGATAGTATTGACATAAAAGTTGATGAAGGAATCCCAGCAAGAGAGGTGTACAATAATGAGTTGTCTATAGAGGACACAACTAAAGTTGAAGATGAACAGGTCCAAGAATCAGAAAATGAAGACTCTGAATCAAATGAAGACACAGATACTCAAACAGATTCAAATCAGCAGACAACTTTAAATTCCTCCTCCAGAATAACTCAAAAGAATCATCCTGCAAATCAGATAATTGGTGAAAAAGACAAATTTGTACAAACCAGGAGAAAGATAATCAAAGACACCAAACAATCACATATAGCTTTCATATCCTTGCTAGAACCCAAGAATTTTAATGAAGCTAGAAAAGATGACCATTGGGTTAAAGCAATGAATGATGAACTTGATCATATTGAGAAAAACAATACGTGGGAGATGGTTCATAGACCTGAAGGTAAAAATATCATTGGCTCCAAATGGATCTTTAAGAATAAGTTGAATGAGCAGGGACAAGTTGTCAGGAACAATGAAATATTGGTCTGTAAAGGATATGCTCAAATAGAAGGACTGGATTTTGATGAAACATTTGTGCCCACAGCAAGATTAGAATCTATCAGAATGTTTCTTGCCTATTCTTGTCATAAAAGGTTTAAAGTCTATCAAATGGATGTCAAGTCATTTTTTCTAAATGGAGATTTAAGTGAAGAGGTCTATATGGAACAACCAGAGGGTTTCAGACTGTCTGATAACCCTGACTTAGTATGCAAGATGAAGAAATCTTTATATGGGTTAAAACAAGCCCCTCGAGCCTGGTATCACAGACTGGATACATATATCAAAGACAAAGGGTTCAAGAGAGGAACAGTTGGAAACAATCTATATATCAAAATAGAGGATAATGATCTACTCATCATATTGGTCTATGTAGATGACATCATCTTCGAATTTAATAAGGATTCATTGGTACAATGGTTTGCTTCTACCATGGAGTCTGATTTTGAAATGTCTATGATAGGTGAACTGTCATTTTTTCTTGGTCTACAAATTACTCAGATGTCTGAAGGGATGTTCATTTCTCAAGAAATATATCTAAGAGAAATGTTGAAAAGGTTTCAAATGGAAGATTCCAAACCTGTGGGTACACCTATGGTTACTGGATGCAAATTAAGAAAGGATGATTACTCATCTGATGTTGATCAGAGTTCATATAGGTCAATGATAGGCATCCTGTTGTACATCACAAAATCTCACCCAGACATAATGCATGTTGTTGGAATGGTAGGAAGATATCAGTCTGCACCTAAATAAATTCATTTGCAAGCTATCAAAAGGATATTCAGGTATTTGAAAGAAACAATGACTTATGGTCTATGGTATCCTAGAAATAATTTTTTTTAGTTAACTACCTATTCAGATGCAGATTGGGCAAACTATGTTGATGAGAGAAAAAGCACCAGTGGAGGAACATTCTTCCTGGGTGACTCATTAGTAGCATGGCTTAGTAAAAAGAAAGGTTCCATTTTCTTATCAACTATAGAGGCAGAGTACATTGCTTCTACTACCTATTGCACTCAGGTATTATGGATAATTCAGACACTTGCAGACTTGGAGGTAAAATACGTTGCACCGATCCCAATTCATTGTGATAACACTAGTGCCATCAGTGTGTCTAAGAATCCTATATTCCACTCCAAGACCAAGAATATTCCCATAAAATACCATTTTCTGAGAGAGCAGGTCACCAATCAAGTTGTTCAAGTCCATTACATTCCAACCATAGAACAAATTGAAAACATCTTTACTAAACCCCTAGCCAAGACACCATTTGAATATCTCCGATAGAAGTTGGGTGTCATACTATCTCACACCTAAGAGAGTCCATCCTGTTAGGGGGAGTTTTATATTGATTGAATATCTGATACCCCCTAAAATTACTGCAACAGCTCAGGGCGAGCATGTTTTCTTTGACATTGATGTCACAGGGGGAGAAAAAGGAGTGGTCCAAACTAGATGCTACATTTGGATGTCCAAATAGATTAGCACAATCATTTAGGGTTGCCATTAATGCCAAAGGGGGAGATTGTTGTGATTATCATTGATGGCAGGTGTGATTGTCATTGATGGTAAGATCAGAGTATGCAACGATGGAAAAATAGGGATAATGAAAGCCTGGGAGGAGAAGTGACAATGATCTTTGGATGCCATTGAGAATTCCCGATGAACATCAGATCTGAGCCCGAAGTTCGACTGGTGTTGGATCCAGGAGAACCTGCATGTTCTTTAAAGAGAAAGGTGAAGCGGGGTTCTGAAATCCCGAAGGTAGGAGGATAGTTTTGGATACCGAGAGTTGGAAGAGTCAAGACTCTTCGTCATCAGGAGTCTCGGAATCGTGAAATGTGAAACCCCGAAAACCTGAAACCCAAAATAGGAACACCAACAAAGAATTTTGTAGACCAGGAAATAACTCCATTTCAGGGTCCCGGATACCAGGAGTTGAAGTGTCAAAACACTTCATCACAGGAGTGCCAAAATGTCGAATCACCGAAATCTGAAAACCCGAAACCTGAAATAGGCACACCAACAAAGAATTTTGTAGACTAGGAAATAACTCCATTTTGGGGTCCCAAATATCGGGAGTTGAAGTGTCGAAACACTTCACCACAGAAGTGTCGAAATGTCGAATCACCGAAATGAAAAACAACAAAATACCAGATCTTTGATATGACTCCATTTTAGAACTTTGGATACCGGGAGTTTGAGGAGTTAAGGATGAGACTCTTCACCACAGGAGTCCCGAAATGGAGAAATGTGAAACGCCGAAATGTCGTTGATTCGACTCCATTTCAGAGTTTTGGATACCAAGACTTGGAGTTGTCAAGAACTCTCACATCAAGAATGTTGAAATTGCAATATGTGAAATCATGAAGAGATATGGACAGTCGAATCATCAAGAGTGTGGACCACTGATTCGACTCCATTTCAGAGGTTCAGATACCGGGAGGTGGAAGAGTCAAGAGTTGAGATTCTTCATCAAAGGAGTCTCGAAATTACGAAATGAAAAATGTGAAAACACCTTTTTGGTGTACGCCTTGGTCACCGTTGGAGGTCACATCGTTGAAGAGATATAGAGAAGAGCTCGAAGAGACAAGCTCCATTTCAGAGTTAGGGACATGGAGAATCGAGACTCTTCACCACAAGAATGTTGTAATTCTGAAATGCTGAAATGCAAAATAAATGAAATATCCTACAGATCCAATCCAATGGTGCAGGTGAATTTAAGTATGATCGGAGGGCTACTGTTGCACTTCAGAGTGTAACTGCTAGAAATGATTGATGGATTCTACCAGAGGGATGAAAGAGGCATTAGTGTGATCACTAGAGAAGATGAAGAGGCTTGAGGCATCTTCTGGTGGAAGGAAGACTATTCTTAGAAGTGATTGACAGATGGAAGAGTGTTGAAGCTTGTAACTGCATCAGAGAGGATCAACTCGACTTTGATAGAGAATACGAAGAGTCTCAACTATGAGACAGGCTAAGGAATATCAGCATAACACCTAGTGATGATGGATGCATGGGTTTAACTACCAGAGAAGATGAATAATTGCCATGATGATCAGGCAGAGCACTCGACATGGAGAGAGCATGCAGAAGCATGGCGAGATAGCATGCACAAGGTGCACAGAGACTATAAGTATGCAGAACAAAGAAGAGATGGGGGTTGTTGTTGTTTAGAGTGATCAAGGAGTGTCGAAGGAGGAGTGTGCAACAACGGAAACACGAAGAAGAGGAATGGTGCATTGAATGGACATGGCACACAGAGCATAAAAGGTAGAGGCACAGAAAGCGCAAGGGAAGTGTATAGAAAGACAGTGAGGTAGTAAAGGAAGTTTGAGGTGCTCTTGTAGAGAAAAATAGAAGGTAAAAAAAAATGCAAGAAGATGCAGACAGAGAGAAATTGATACAAGAGAACAAAGTAGCATAGTAGAGCAGTGATAAGCCTAGTAAGCCAATGATAAATATTGCATCACTGTGATAAATTTATATATAGAAAACTTTATATGTTAGGGTTGAAGGGAGGTGCTAGGGAGGACTATTGTCCTCAGAGGTTCAAGTGGGTTCTTGAACATAGGGAGTTGTAGTTTCCATATAGTTGTAGCTAGAGAAACCAGGGTGGCAGGGTCATGTAAGGGAGAACTGTTGTTCTCTGTTATACAAGTTGGTGCCTGTGTGACTGGAAGTTGGTGCTTCCTTCTAGTGGGTGCTAGAGAAACTAGGGAGTTGGTGGTTCGTTCTAGTTGGTGCTATTAGCAAGTAGCATCTTGCAAGACATAGGTTGTAGCCTCATTATGAGTTGTTGTTCATATGTATGATAATGTAAAGAATGTAAATATTACTTATCATATAAAGAAGAAGAGGTTTTTACCCTGTATGGGTTTCCTCAGGAAATATCTGTCTCTGTGTATCTCATATGTGTGACTGATGTTGAATTTTCTATTGCTTACTTCCCTACATTATTGTGACTATCATTAAATGCTATGTAAAGAGTTTAAAATAAGCATAATTATTTAAGCCCAGTAACAACCGATTCACCCCCCCCCTCTCAGTTGTCCAACACAATGCTATTGCTAGCCCAATCCAAATCAATAAACCCAATGAGATCTAATGTAGAGTCTATTTCATAATGAATCCCAAAGGTGATGGTGCCATGTACGTATCGAAGGATACACTTTGCAGCTTTCCAATGTAGCTCATGCGGCTCCTGCATGAACCTAGAAACTGTGCCAACTGCATATGAGAGGTCTAGTCTGGAGTGTGTGAGATACAACAAGATCCCCACTAGTTGTCTGTATAGTGTGTTGTCAACCAATGGAGTTTCCCCTCCATCCTCCAGTTTGACTTCTGATAGGAAAGGAGTCGGAGAAGACTTGCAGTCTGTCATGTGAAATCTCTCAAGGAGATATCGTGCATACTTGGCTTGAGAAATTTTGATGCCTGATGCATCCTGACTGATCTCAAGTACAAGAAAGAAGTGTAGCAGACCCATGTGAATCATCAAAAACATGTCATGAAGAATCCTCTTGACTGCAACAATCGTTGAAGTCGAGCAATCGGTGATCAACAAATCATTGACATATAGAACTAAAATTAGAAGTGAATCAGCCATCCTGAGCATGTACACATTCGGGTTTGATTTACAACATATAAATTTCTGTGACAACAGGTAGGAGTCCATCTTGGAATACCATGCCCTCGGAGCCTGTTTGAGGCCATAAAGTGACTTCTTCAGTTGACAGACCAAAGATGAGTCCAACATAAATCCCTGGGGCTGCTCCTTGTAGATCTCCTCAAAGATATCACCATGAAGAAATTCATTGTTCACATCCATCTCATGGACTTCCCATCCCTTGGTTTCTGCAATGGCAAGTGCCAATCGTATGGAATCCATATTCACTACTAGAGCGAAGGTCTCATCATAGTCAATACCATGAACCTACTAAAAGCCTTTGGTGACAAGCCGGGCTTTGTATCTACTGATCTATCCATACGCTGTGCTCTTGGTCCTGTACACCCATCTACATCTAACAAGTTTCCTCCTAGAAGGAAGGGGAACCAGATCCCAAGTCTGGTTCTCGAGGAGGGAGTTGTACTCCTCCTACATGGAAGATTCCCAAAAGGGATTTCCAGCAACCGCACCATAAGACTGTGGATTTGAAGAATGAACTAAGAAAAGATCCCTCAAATTCAATGATTCAGTGGCAGTGAGTGCAACAAGAGGCTCCTCGAAATCAGATCGAGTCCACCTAGTATCATTTGGATCACCGATGAGATCCCCTGCATCCTGAAGAGTAGTCTGTTCCCACTTGGGCCTCTTCTCTAGCTATGCAACTGCATCTGGATGCTCTGACTCTTTATCTGAATTTACTGACTCTGAATCTAAATCTGAATCATCTGAGTCCTTTGAATTAGAACTCTCCTCTGAAGAAGAGTCAGCATGTGCATGCTCATCATCTTAGATAGGTGGAAGAATGAAGGTGTCTGCATGCAGCTATTGAGGTGCACGTGAGACACTTTCCTCGAATTGGACACTACGCTCAATGATGATCCGATCCGTGGAAAGATCAATAAGTCAATATCCCTTAAAACCGTCATGGTATCCAACAAAAATGCACTCAGTTCTCTGTGGATCAAGTGCCTTCCTCTTTTCAGAGGGAATCCAGGCCCATGCACGAGAACCAAAAATGTGAAAGTGGGTCACTTCTGGTTTGAGGCCCCTCCAAGCCTCATAGGGGGTCTTATCCTTGACAGATCTATGGAGAGATCTGTTTTGGATGTATGTTGCACAGTTAAGTGCTTCGGCCCATAGTCTCTATGGTAGTGACTTTGCATGAAACATGCAAGATGCCATCTCCTTTAGAGATTAGTTTTTCTGTTGAGCAACTCCGTTTTGTTGTGGAGTGTACGGAACTATATAATGCAACTTAATCCCTGCCTCATGGAAAAGATTATGGATCTCATTATTCACATACTCTCCACCATTATCATTTCGGAGGAATTTGATATTCTTTTTGGAATGTGTCTCAACCAAAGCTTTGAAATCTTTGAGGTGTTGAAAGACCTCAGATTTTTTCCTTAGAAAGTAGATCCATGTAAAACGTGAGAAATCGTCAACAAAAATGAGAACAAACCTCACTTTTTTGATCGATGGATGCAGAAAAGGACCCATGAGGTCACTATGAATCATATCTAAAGGTGCGAACTCTTGCTGAGACTTTCCTTTGTCGAATTTCTCTTGAGGGTGTTTTCCGAGAAAACATCCCTCACATACTCCCTTGGAGAAATGGATGTCTGATATACCATCAAATAATCTGTTCTTACTAAGCTGTTGCATGTATCTGAAATTCAAATGTCCAAATATTTTTTACCATATCCTACTACTTTCATCAGCATGAGTGAGCTAGTAAAGAAAAATTAGGTTCAATGAATTCAGAAAATGTATAAAATCTAGACTGATGATTTACCTCGCCGGTAGCAACCCTGAAGTTGGTTTGCATGTCGTAGATGTCCATGAAATTTGGTGTGAATATGACTTTATTTATGGTGTCAGACTTTGTCATTTGATACATAGAGAGAAGGTTGACAGAAAGATTGGGAACATGCATCATGTTCTCGAAGATTTCGTTGGTGAATTCAATCCTTCCTTTGTCGGTGACTTCGATAGAAGAGTTTTCCCCCATCAAAATAGGATGACCTTTGCATGCATCCAATGAAGAATATACTTCTTCTGAGTCATCCATGTGATGTGATTCTCCTGAATCTACGATCCAAGCATCATGAGAGGAGTTGATGGCAATCAAGGCATGGCTAGAATTGCCTTTCTTGGAATTCAGATCTTCTAGTTTCTTCTTCTTTGCACCCTCGGGGATGTGATCTCCAAGTTTGTTTTTTTGAAGTATTTGAGACATCATATCTTTTTTTTTTTCATGCATACGGATTCTGAATGGAATCCTTTGTCACAGTATGTGCATTTCTCTCCTTTTATTCCCTTTTCTCCTTTGGATCCGGAGGCATCGATGAAGGGTTTTGTGTACCCTTCCTTATTCGTATGTGCATGAGATTTCCACTTATATTTTTATTTATATTTATGATATTTGTGGCTGCCATCATTCATAGTGAGTGCATGCACCCTTGGGCCTTTGATTGTGCCCATGTTGATGAGCTTGGTTTTCTCTTGTGTCAGGGATTTGATAAAGCCCTCAAGAGAAGGCATCTTCCAAGTGGCTCCAGAGGCGAATATAACAGTATGGAATGTGGATATGAATACAAATAATTCAGGTCCAAGATTGGAGAGAATGGTGAGAACAATTTTTTTCTCCTCCACCGATTTATCAACCCCGCAGGCTTTGAGTTGCGACAGTAAATCCTTGAATTTTGTAAAGAAATATTGGATATTGTTGAAGATTTTTGGATCCAATTTGAGTAGATCCACCTCCATCATGTGTCCCCTCATCTCATATTGTTTTCCAAATATCCCTTCCAATATTTTTCAGGCTTCATTGGGAGTCTTAAAGGAAGATATGTGAAAAAGGAGATCGAGAGAGATAAGACTGCAAATTGTTCCGAGTGCCTCATCCATGCGATTTAAGTACTTGGATTTTTATATGGGTGATGTTGGTTTTGTATCTGTATTCATGGTTAACCTATACAAACCTCTGGATCAGAGATGTATGGCTATTTTCTCCTTCCATGCAAAATAGTTGTAAGGTGTAAGAAAGAATTCTTTTTGGAATTCCATCTTTCCGTTGTCTTCAATCTTTTGTACCTGCAAAAAAATTTGGTGTATATTTTTCTTAGCAGTTAGTCGGATTTGATACCATATAAATGTGTTGAACCTAAACATAATATATCTATCTAAACAATCAGACACACATTTTCAGAGACAATTGGAAAAGGAAGAAGAAAGAGAAAAAGAATGAAAGAATTTTCATTAACCGTTATGAAAAAATGAATAATTTACACATGATATACTCTGTATAACTCAATGAGTTCGACTTGAGGTGAACCAAGTCACCATAGTGGTGGCCTAGAGTGATCTAGACACACACCAGTAGTTACAGGTGTGAAATGCCACCTATTCTAGTCTCTCAGGTAGTTACGGGAGTGAATTGCCACCTAGTTGAGTTAACTAGTCAACTAGTCTTCAATTAACTGACTGAACAGAAAGTAGTGAGGATTTAACTCAAGGAATCAAGGCTAATGCACCACTCTAGTGATGATACCAAGGAAAGGTCTAATTATCATGGTGATGATCCCAATGCAACATCTAAACTCAACTCAACTAGTCAAATTGAAGTGTGAACAGAAAGAGAATATTCTCCAGGTGGAATATTTTATCCTAAAATATAGGAGACTGGATAATGACTAATTATGAATAATAAACAAATTAAAACCTTAGGAAAAATAAATCCTAGGTGTGTGTGAAGTAACTCCAACAGGAGGAAATAATGGATACTAAGATGGGGGGTTTAAAAAGAGATATCATGGAAGGATTGAAAAAAATTCTAATAGAGAGGACACTTGAAAATGAAAATGTATCCCATGAAATTCATGATGAGGACACAAGGAAGATGAATCAAGAATTGATAAACTCCAAATTTGGGTTGAATACTAACCACTTTCCTAAGATCAATATGAGGAAGTTTGATGGAAAGGATCCAAACACATGGATACTTCAAATGGAGCAATTCCTTGATCTACATGATGTGCCACATACACAAAAGGTATGAATTTATTCTTTATATTTAGAACCCAACTAATTTGTGTGGTATCGATGGCTTTGTTCTCATGAATCACTCGTCACTTGGACAATTTTCACGAAAGAAATGATAGCACACTATGAGGATACAAGGAGCAATACCTTCTTTAGCCAATTGATAAATCTCAAGCAAAAGGGTTCAGTTTTAGAGCACATTGAGAACTTCCAAAGATTGAATATAAATGTAACAGATATTCCAAATGAGTAACTGATTGACGTATTCATAGGAACTTTAAAGGATTAAATTAAACATGATTTTCTCCTTTGGGAACCCAAATCATTGGAGAATGCATTCAGAGTGGAAATAAATGTTGAAAGTAAAAATATGGGCATGGCTACTAGAAGGACCACTCCTAACATCTATCTATAGAATAATGTTCCTTCTTATAAAACAACTCAACATAAAAGGTTGACACCTCAACAATTGGAGGAAAGAAAAGAAAAATGTTTATGCTTTAATTGCAACAACAAGTATAGTAAGGGACATAAGTGTGGTGAGAAGAAATTACTCTACATAGATTGTGAAGAGGAAGAAGAACAAGAACAAGAACAAGAACCATCTCAATATGAAAATGTAGAAGCAATTTCTTCTGAAGAGTTGACTCCCACAATATCATGTAATGTATCTTTTGGAATTAACACTTCTCAAACCCTCAATATTGAAGGATATATCAAAAAGAAAAAGGTAATAGTCCTAATTGATTCCGGTAGTACTCATAATTTCATTCACTATAAATTAGCCAAATCTCCCAATTTCTTTGTATATCCAGTGCCAAAGTTCCAAGTAATGATTGCATAAGGAGGAATCAATTTCTCAGGAAAATTCAATAAGATCAATCTTACTATGGGGGACTATGTAATGAATAGTCCAATGATTTCTATACCCATGGGTGGTGTTGATTTCATACTAGGAATCCAATGGTTACAATCATTAGGCACAATGGATTTTAATTTTCAAGAACTTTTCATGAAATTTTCATTGGAAGGAAAAGAAATTGAGTTAAGGGGTATCACAGGAAAACCCAGTAAGGTGACAAGATCTAATGGCATGAAAAAATTATTGAAAAAGGGGCATTAAGGTGTAAATGCACAAGTATGCTCACTATATTTTCACACATCTAAGCCATATATTCCCCTAGATTTCCAAGGGATCATTGATAAGCATTCCAAAGTATTTGAAGATATTCCCAAATGTCTTCCACCCACTTGAAATCATGATCATGCTATTAACCTAATTCTTGGGAGTGTTCCTCCTAACATCAGGCCTTACAGATACCCTTATTCCCAGAAGAGTGATATTGAGTGTATGGTTGAATAAATGTTAAATTCTGGCATTATTATACCTAGCCAAAGTTCTTTCTCTGTATCGGTGGTAATGCTACTTAATAAAGATGGCACATCGTGTATGTTTCTAGATTATAGAGAGATCAACAAGATCACTATTAAATATAATTTTCCCATTCTCGCCATTGATGAATTGTTAGATGAACTACATGGAGAAATCTATTTCACAAATTTGGATCTCCATTTAAAGTATCATCAAATTAGAATGAAGGAAGAAAATATCCCAAAAACAACATTCCGAAATCATGAAGGCCATTATGAAATTTTGGTTATGCCTTTTGGCCTTACAAATTCACCTTCCACATTCCAAGGGTTGATGAATTCCATTTTCAAGCCCTTCCTTCCAAAAGTTTTGTTAGTATTTTTTGATGATATACTAATCTATAGCAAGTCTTGGGAGTTGATGAATTCCATTTTCAAGCCCTTCCTTAGAAAATTTGTGTTAGTATTTTTTGATGATATACTAATCTATAGCAAGTCTTGGGA
Source organism: Picea abies (assembly GCA_900067695.1). Taxonomy (NCBI): domain Eukaryota; kingdom Viridiplantae; phylum Streptophyta; class Pinopsida; order Pinales; family Pinaceae; genus Picea; species Picea abies. The sequence continues at coordinate 9,550 of CBVK0101537305.1, read as the reverse complement.
GGATCATCTACGATGTGTTGAAAAGGTGCTACAACTATATGACAAACCATCCAAATGTTTCTTTGGGGTGAAGGAGGTAGAGTATTTGGGTCATATTGAGTCCATGATGGACTGGATGATTCCAAAAACATTGAAGAATCTTAGATATTTTTGGTTTTGGTAGGTTACTACCGCAAGTTTGTTCAGAACTATGGAAGAATAGAAACACCTTTAACAAAATTAACAAAGAAGGATTCATTTTCATGGACTACAGATGCAACTCAATCTTTCAAAAAACTTAGAGAGACCATGTGCAAAGCTCCTGTCTTGACCACACTAGACTTCACAAAAACCTTTATTGTGGAATATTGTTGGCACAGGGGCAGACCCAGGGTTCAATGCTTTAACAATGCACCAACAAAACCCTAACTACCGACCCTTTTGGAAACACCTATGAAGAAGATGAAGTCTCACTTGAGGTAGAGGTAGGGGGGGTTGTAGGACTCAAGTGTCTACAACAAGGTTGGGACACAGATCTATGATTACACCACTTAAAAGAGCACTTAGCCAACAATATGCATTAGTTCTTGAATCTCATTCATATCATAGATAAAACCCTTATTGCAAATCAACATAGTAACAATCAAGATCAAGCCCTTAAAACCTCTTATCACATAGCATTAGTTCATATCTCACATTTGTTTACACCATTAAGCCCTAATATAAAACATCATATGCATTCATTATACATAAAAACAACAACACTAACAAAATAACCACATAAACAACATTGCACAAAGCACATCAAGACACGGGATATATGTGGTTCACCCCAGTGTAGGTCTATGTCCACCTACTTCTTCTTCTTCTTTATTATTCTTCAATCATCTTACATTCATCTTCTCTTGTGCACAAAGCCATAGATCCTAGCTCCGCAATGGACAGGTGATCTATGCACAACACACTAGATCCACCTTCCCCAAAATCAGGTCAAGGCACAAATACAACTCCTTAATAGCACAGAGCACTTACATACCACGTTTTTGCACAAAGAAACTTACAAAACTCCTGCACTTAGCTCTGCAATCCCTTAAGACATTCTTGCACAAATCCAACTAGATCTAGTAGTTATGCACTAAGCCAATTAACAGTATTCATTCTTACATCGCTTAGCTACTTATTTATACATTTACAAAAAGGCATAATCATGGGTAAACTCATGGGCCGACATCCCTTAAACCGTTACATAAACCCTAAAACCCTTTGTTGGGTCCACAAGCCCATAAAATGAGTGAGATCCCGTGATCTCTGCTCTGCCTGGGAACTCCATCTTCAACCAGCCTATTGAAGTCCTAAAAATGATCAAACATGACCAATGTTTCCTCAAAACTTGGTCAAGGGCCAACATGCCCCCAACACTCACCTATGACTTGTCCCGAGTCACTCAGATCTAGGTAGTGTTGCTTCAAAATCCTCAAGATTAGCTCAATCTTCCTCGACTTGTTGCCTCGCCAGAGCTTCCTACTCGGCGAAATCCTGAATCACTTGCTATTTAATAGGCCCTTCCATGCATTGTTCTACTATCATTCTAGTTGTGAGCCTTGTCCTTCAATATCTTCAAAAAGCATGCAGGCTTCATCCTACACCGGCTAGAGTCTCTGTGTCACCTCCATGACTTTTCTCTAGATGGTAGTAACCTACTGTTGGACTATGCGTTTCTCCTATGATCACTTCATTTTCTCAACTAAAGTAAGAAACTTCATCCTGCTTGCATGGTGGATGCCTACTGCTTTGCCTCCTGTAGTTGTGCTTGCAATTTATTCAGTTCCCAATCTTCTACAAGGCGCTCATAGGTCTGCACACTCTGATCACTCAGTTGCTTACATTCTGAGGCAAGTGCCCTGATTATTTATATTATGCTCTTATTAGTTTCTTCCCTTTGATCACACACTTCTTGCGGAGTGATCGGAACTTCTTAGATCTCTAGCTCCATTACTCTCACTTGAATTTGTTGAATGGCCTCAGCGAAATTCCCCACTTGTATCTCAACTAGCTCTTCTTCCTCTTGTGCCAATACTGACATAGAGCGAAGTTCTTTAGTCACTACCTCTTCAACTGCAATCATATCTGCAATAATTTGGTATTTTTCTTTTTGCATCCTCTCTTTATCCTCCTCGAACATCTCCTGAATTTCATCTTTCTCCTTATGCGCAACTTGAAGTTTCTCTAGGACCTCCTCCTTTTCTCACTTCAAGGTCTCTCTGGCCTGCTCCTTTTCTTCTTGGACTCAATGAAGTCAAGCCTCTGTTTCATCTTCTAGCCTTCGTATTTGGGTGGGTTCATCCCCCAATTCTTCAATTTTTGACGATGAAGGCGCAGTCAGTACTGCGTGGCTTGAATGAATATCTTGTTGTATGTCTTTTAGCTCCTTCTCTATTCTTTCATATAACGTCTCCTGATTCACTTCATGTCTTTGAAACATATCCTCTAAAGTGTCCTCTATGACTATGATGATGAGATCAACATCGTCCACTCTGAGCACATTCTTTGACTAAGGATTATTGTCTCGGGTCTTCTTTCTTGTTGAGGGTTTCTACGGAGAAACCTTCCTTTTATTTGATGTTTCAACCACTGTAAGGGGATCCTTTGGTGGTGTAACTTCACCTTTGTCTTGATTTTATTCTTCTTCCCCTCCCTCTTCTTGGTTCACTTCGTATCCTCCTCCTCATGTGGATGAGTCAGGCCTACTTTCCTCTGATGCGTTGTCATCCTCATCAGTTTCTATGTTCTGCACTTCCTCCTTTTTATTCTTTTTCTTCATGCTAGTCTGTCCATCATGCTCGACCCGGGTGACAAATGGACTTTTGATGATGTCGGGGTCAAAGAGTTATACATCTTCCATTGGTACAAGGAATTATGCTAGCCATTCTTTGGTTATCTCCTCCATATCTTCATCGGTCAGCTTGTAATAGGACTGTAGCTCCTTCTTACTTTCATCCCTGTACGCAGTGATGTAGGTAAAGTGTCGATCTACATGAAACTTTTCTAGTGGCCTGTAGTGGTGTAGTGTATTCGGGGTCATTAGTGGAAATGCCTCAATGGTGTGCTTCAGATGTAGGTAGTAATCATGGAACACCACGTTCAATTTCCATTGCTTCGTCGTATCATTCATGTACCACAAGGTGGAGAACCTCACGGCCAACTACTTTGATGGCTCAACTTCCAGGAAGGTTGCTCCTTCTAGCATTTTCCATGTGAAAAATGTGATCAATACCAGTATCCAACTAAAATTAAACTCATATCCTTGATCTTGCACTTCATGGTAGTCCTTATCCAACTTGTTGACGAGGTAACTCACCCAATTCATTTTCATTCCTTCTACGCACTTCCCTGCAAGGTATACTACAAATCCAGTGACCTATGTCGAATGGTTCTTTTTGACGATCTTACCAACTATAAGCTGAAAATATAGGTGCACTACACCATCTTGAATGGAGGCTACCTTGTAGCCTCGCTTTCCCTTTTCTACATCGCCATAATCTTCCTTTATGCATTATTTCAGGGAGAGATTGGAAGTCTTCCTTGGGTAGAATTGTTGAGGGTCTAGTCCCTGCATTCTCATTCCTATAATGAGATGGATCAGTGCCAGATCCACTGTCACACACCTGTCAATCCACCGATACCCTCCATGGTAACACGACAGGAGGAGTTTAACGCAAGTGTTAACCTCCTGATGTCGTCCAAAGTGAGGTATCTTCATTATATTCGGGATCATCGATTACATGAGCTCCTTTATCCATGGCTAGGAGACTATGCATGGATTCTTCCCAGTCGTCTTCATCAAATACCGATGTGGCGTGAGCATCGTGTAGTTCTTCTAGTCTCCGAGGTTGAATTCGTTGTTCTTTAGAGCTGAGATATGTCCTAAATAGGGTCCAACTACACGTATCCCCTTCGGGATGTACGCAGTGATCAACGTGACTCAAATTCACGAGGGATATTTTCATGGTTAACCATGCCAACCAAACGTGGCATGTATTTAGGAAGGACCGATAGGATCTGCTTCATGTTAGTCAGATCGTCCAGTCGAGGGGGATGCTTGCAATATGCCAGTTGACGACGCCTGTATTCCTATAGACATGACTCTCTCAGCCATGAGGTCTACAAGAATCTCCTCCACAGACTTCTCTACTATACTACGTTCACCCAACATGCACACTCGTAATCAAATAACTTAGGTAGGAGAACAGAAAAGTGAGGTAATCAGACAGATGGCAAGGTATAGAAAGCACAACGCAATACAATCAATTCTATATTAGCTTGGATAATCATGGTTTACAAAAAAAGGTATCGGCACAACGTTCGACGGGTTAAATAAGCAAGTTTCGTAATGGATTCCTCCAACGGGAAGGAATGCCTCAATCAATACAAATTCGTCCGTTATGGAATAGTCCCAATGGTCCAACAATGGTCTTTCTGTCAATAACTGTGTTTCTAGCCATTCTGGAGCGTTATTCTAACGGTCGGGGCACCTCCAATGGTCATATAGATTTGTCATGGTGAAGTCCCATTCTGCGTGGTTTTTCTATTCCAACGAGGTTCAACTTCTGTAGATATGCCTCCTGCGAAGTCTTTTCTAGAACTTCCCATAGTTTTTTTAAATTGGCTTCCTTGCCTTATTTCCTGTGATTTGAGTCTCTGGATTCCTCTTTCCATTCTTTTTCTTATATTCTCCTAGTAAAGTAACTTTGCACTATTTATGTGCTCTTACAGATTCTGCAGTCAATGTTCCTTATTTTGTTATTTCTAGGGTGGTTATACTTCTTTCTTGCATGGGAAGGTTATTTAAGTCTTCCTGTTCTCTTTCAACTTCGACATCTAATTCTCTGGCCCTTTATTGCTTCGACTGATCCTCTTGTTATTCTATTAGTCGCACTATTTTTTTGGCTATGAAGTCCCTTAATTATTGTTTTTTCTATTCTTTAGCTTCCTCCTCTTCTTTCCTTATGATCTGATCTTTCTCAATCCAAGTCTTTCCTAATAAAAGTGGGAATGGGACATTGTACTCAACAAATCTAATAGATTCGAAGTCTTCTTTTGTCGATGTTTCATGAGCAATCATAGGTAAGTTAGTGACTCTTCCACATAGGGTTATTATATTTTCTTTAAACAAGTCTACCCTTCCCAATGAAGGTATCATAGCAAGCTTTCCCAAAATCTCCCAAGTTCTTTCTGGCATAATATTCACGTGTGTTTCTTCATCTAATACACAGTTTATGTCGAAGTCTTCTATCCTTGTAACTATGTGTTTTTTTTCTTTCAAGATCTCTGGTAAATTGATGTCTCTGTGATCATTCATTACTTCTTTTAACATAGTTTGGTCTTTCTCTGATTATTTCTCTCTCTGGTTTTCTAACATATCCTTAGTCTATTGACCTTCTTTATAGTTTTCTTGTCTCATGTTCATCTATTCAACTTTAGCAATCATTCTTGGACAATCCTCAACCTCGTGACCAATAAATTTACAACAAAGAAAAATAGGACCTATACTAGGGCATTCCTTAGCAAGATGTCCCAACCTTCTACAAGTATAACACAGTGTCAATCCTCTCCTTCTTTTAAAATATCCCCAACCTCTCCTATACTATGCACTGGGATCACAGTGTTGGACCTGCAATCTACAAAAAATCTTTCTAGGTTCCTGCATCCACTTATTAGTCCAAAAATTCTTTCTATGCATAAGAATAACATTTTTTTCTCTATTTCTATCAAATTTATTCATATCAACTCTTTCTTCTAACCGTGTCCTAGTTTAGGACAAAATATATCAAGCATACCTAAATTCATATTTTCGAAACAAAAATTTCCACTTATCTTACCTTTACCAGAGCACAAAGCTTTAAGATCTTACCTCTTTTCTTCAGATATGGTATCTTTCTTAGTACAGAGATTTTCAATTCAAGTAGAATATTATGCACTACAGTAGCAGATCTACGCACAGATCTTTATTTTTTCTTCAATTCCCAACAATCATAGCTTCAAGACCTGGGAATAGAACAATTTGTTGGCACATGGGCAGACCCAGGGTTCAATGTTTCAACAACGCACCAACAAAACCCTAACTACCGACCCTTTCGGTAACACCTGCGAAGAAGATGAAGTCTCACCCGAGGTAGAGGAAGGGGGGGTTGCAGGATCAAGTGTCTACAACCAGGTTGGTACATATATATGTGATTCCAACACTTAACAGAGCACTTAGCCAACAATATGCATTAGTTCTTGAATCTCATTCATATCACAGATAAAACCCTTATTACAGATCAACATAGTAACAATCAAGATCAAGTCCTCAAAACCTGTTATCACATAGCATTAGTTCATATCTCACATTCATTTACACCATTATGCACTAATCTACAACATCAGATGCACTCATTATACATAACAACAACAACACTAATCAAATAACCACATAAACAACATCGCACAAAGCACATCAAGACACAGGATATACGTGGTTCACCCTAGTGTGGGGCTACATCCACCAACTTCTTCTTCTTCTTTATTATTCTTTGATCATATTACATCCATCTACTCCTATGCACAAAGCCACAGAGCCCAGATCCAAAGTAGATAGGTGATCTGTGCAAAGCGTACTAGATCCACCTTCCCCAAAATCAGGTCAAGGCATAGAGCCAACTCCTCAATATCACAGAGCACTTACATACCATGTCTGTGCACAAAGAAACTTACAAAACACTTTCACTTAGCTCTGAAATCCCTTAACACATTCTTTCACAAAACCAACCAGATCTAGTAGTTATGCACTAAGCCAATTACTTGTAGTTGTTCTTACATCTCTTAGCTACTTATTTATACATCTACAAAAAGGATTAATCATAGGTAAAACCATGGGTTGACATCCCTTAACCCATTACATAAACCCTGAAACCCTTTGCTAGGTTTGCAAGCCCGCAAAATGAGTGAGAACTTGCGATCTCTACTCTGCCTGGGCACTCCATCTTCGACCAGCATGTCGAAGTCCCAAAAATTATCAAACCTGACCAATGTTTCCTCAAAACTTGGTCAAGGGACAACAAATATGATACCTTGGGAAATGAAATTGGTGATGTTCTAATGCAAGAAGGAACACCCATTGCTTTTGAAAGTCAGACACTCAAGGGAAAGGACTTACATAAACCCATTTATCATAAGGAAATGATGGAAATACTACATGCATTGAAGAAATGGTGCCCTTACCTAATAGGTAGGCACTTTAAAGTAAAAACAGATCATGATAGTCTTAAATACTTCTTGGAACAAATACTATCTTCATAAGAACAACACAAATGGGTGACCAAGATATTGGGTTATGATTTTGAAATCATCTATAAAAAATGGAAGAAAAATGTTGTGGCAAATGCACTCTCAAGAAAGGATGAATATGTTGAGGCCTTTCTCTGTGCTATCTTGATCATCTAACCCGATTGGATAATAAAAGCAAGGGATGAATGGAAGAATGATGAAAACATGTGGACTCTCATTCAAAGGTTGCAGCAGGATTCCATTACATCAGATACATTTACATGGAAACATGATTCACTATGGTACAAACATCACTTATATTTATGTAATAACTCTCAAATCAAACAAAAGGTACTACTAGAATTGCACACCTCTCTGATAGGAGGACAGTCAGGATTTTTGAAAACCTACCATAGGGTCAAGAAGGAATTTTTTTGGGATGGCCTTAAAACTGATGTTCAAAGGTTTGTGGAAGAATGTTTGGTTTTCCAACAAAATAAGGTGGAAACAATTAAGACCCCTGATCTTTTACAACCATTAACCATCCCAAGTCAGTGTTGGGTGGATGTTTCCATAGATTTGATCACAGGGTTACCAAAGTCTAAAGGAAAGAGTGTCATCATGGTGATTGTTGATAGACTGACCAAGTATGAACACTTTTCTGCACTCTCTCATCCCTTCAAAGCCAGTACAATTGCCACCGCATTCATGGAGACAGTTCAAAATCTACATGGAAGCCCAAAGATTATTCTAAGTGACAGCGATCCCATCTTCACTGGATATTTTTGGACATACTTATTTTTTTGTTTGGGTACTCAATTGGATCATAGCTCATCCTATCATCTTCAATCTGATGGACAAATTGAGATAGTGAACAAATGTATGGAAGGCTACCTTCGTTGCTTTGTCTCTGATAATAAATCAAAATGGTTCAAATGGTTGCCCTTGGCATAATGGTGGTATTACACTTCCTTTAATACTACCACAAAAATGGAACCATTTATGGAACTCTATGTATACCACCCTCCTTCCATCACTTCTTCTATAAAACAAAAATCTAAGGTTCAAGAAGTGGAATATCATATCCAACATCAACGACAAGTTCTCCAAATCTTAAAGGACAACCTAACCATGGAAAAAAATCACATGAAACAAAAATCATATCAACATCGTAGTGAAAGAAGTTTTGAAGTAGGGTATTGGGTGTTTCTAAGACTACAACCATACAAATAGATGTCCCTCAAGAAATCTAGGAAGGATAATAAATTATCACCAAAGCACTATGGCCCTTATAAGGTGTTGCAAAATATTGATACTATGGAATACAAATTGGAGTTACCTACATCTTCACAAGTACACCTCATTTTCCATGTTTCATTCTTAAATAAGGTTATAGGTGACAAGATCCTAGTTCAAAATATATTTCCAGAAATTGATGAGGAAGGAAAAATAATATTGGAGCCTGAAGCTATCACTAACACAGGAATTCTCCAGCTGAGGAATAGATCCATTTTAGAGTATTCTTTATACAAAAGAATCCAAAATTACTCAAGCGTTGCAAACAACACTTGTCTGAAGGGGATGGGCATGGTAATCCCTAAATAATGTCACATTAACCCTTAATTAGGGAATATTTGTTGATTAATTGGGTTGGTTTTCATTGATTTCAACCCTTGAAGAAAGTTTGGTAGAGAATTCTGATAGCACAATGGTTTGGGTAATGGACCCAAGTTTGTTTGATGGATAATGGCATGAGTTTTGATATATTTGTATGTAAGACTATTCTATATGGATATTACATGTCATGTCATTTCCGGTGGTATGTGGAACATCACATAACTCCTCATGGTTAGAGATTTATGGCCATGTGAAGTTGGAGAACCTTCATGAGTCATCTAGAAGCCCCAAAAGTTCAAAGTAGTCAAAGTGGTCGCAAAGAAGAAATAATTTAAATAATAAATTGAAGTGATGAGTGTACTATAAGTCAAAGTGGATATAAAATAAATTGTTTAAATAATAAAGTTAATGGAGAAATTACTAAGTGGACAAGTGGTTAGAAGTGGGTTAGCCCTAAAATAAGGAAAGTGGGTTAAGATGGTTAGAAGGTAACTGAAATAATAAAGTGAAGTGATGATTGTAATATAAGTCAAAGTGGATACAAAATAAATTATTTAAATAATAAATTTAATGGATAAGTGGACAAGTGGTTAGAAGTGGGTTAGCCCTAAAATAAGGAAAGTGGGTTAAGATGGTTAGAAGGTAACCC
>CBVK0101537303.1:0-23008 GCA_900067695.1 Picea abies | reverse complement strand
TGTGTTGTCTTGGTCTTGACTTCACGAGAGCGCCAGAGAAAAGCTGGAGAAACAGAGACCCTAGGAAGCGATATAAAGGTAGGTTACTTATTCCTTCCTACTAGTTGATTCAATGGTCAAAACTTAGGGAAAGAGTCATGTCCTGTCCTGTTTTGTTCTAGATCCAGGTGGATCTAGGGAGATCAGTTAGTGTCCACACATACCGATTAGTCCGATAACAAAATTGGCGACTCCACTTGGGATCAACCCTTTTTCTTTGTGGATTTTGGTATTTTTCTGTGGACATTTTCTCTAGTTTTACTTTTCTCCTGTCCTATCAATCTCCGAGTCTTCAGGATATCCTGATAGATGCTCTGGGTCCAGAGGCCTTTTCAAATTTTGCTTCATTTTCCAAAATTTTGACTATGTTCGGACATTCTCACACTGCACTTCACTGCATCCTACGAGAATTGGTAGGGTTTGCATCCTGCCTTTAGAATTCAGTGCGAGTTTCTCACACCCTACTCAAGGGTCACCTGCGAGAATCAGTGATTCTCGCACTGTGTAGTATTGCCAGCCTGTGAACTCATTTTTTCAAAAATTTGGATTTGAGTTTTAGCATCTTCAACAGCCCAGATCAATTTAGTTACCTCATAAGAGTTTCTTGGACCATTGATTGATGTCTTTCTTGTCTTCGTTTGCGTGCATGAATAGTTCTTGTCATTTTTTGTCTTGACTTTAGTTTCTTGACTTTTCTTGGCAAAACCATACTCTCTGATTTTGGAATCTGAGTGTGTTTGATTAGTTAAGGATCAGTGATCAGTTGAAAGTCGAGTTTTCTTGGTCTTTATCATTTTCTTATTGTTTGAAAGATCATTTTTCTTAGGCAATTGAAAGACTATTTTGGTTTTCTCTTTATTTTTGTTTTCATTGAAAGAGTTGATTGGGTTTTTGTCATTGTTTGTTTATTGGTTTTTGATTTTCAGTACTCTTAATATCATAGTATGGGTCCTTTTTGAAAAGTGAACAAAAGTTTTTCTTTCAAAAAATCATTTTCATTTTTGAAAAACATTGAAAATAAATTGTTGAAGTTATTGAAAAAGACACAATAGAGAATTGTTGTTGATATGTGATTGGTGGCATTTGCATTTTAAAGGAAATTTTGCATTGTAGTTCACGGTTGATCTAGACAAACTATCTCTCTCTCCCATACATAGGATTCATTGAATGCAAAGTGATCTATTTCATTCTCATTCATGCATTGTTGGGTCAGAGTCATACAACATAAGTTTCACCTCCGTTGCCTTTGAGTAAACAACAACTCTTAATAACACTGCGCAATTGTAAAATTTATCTAGTAACTCTTTTCTAGGGCTCTATTACACCAATATTTAGCTAGGCTAGCGCTTTGGAGTAGGAAGAGAGATACACTCTCCAAAAGAACAAAACACACAATAACATCTTGTGTTAGGGAGTGTTAAATTCCATTTGCAATATCCTGTCCTGGGAAGCCCTTCTCACACAAGGGTCAAGCACGAGGTCGCATTGATATTGGCAGAGTTACTCACCCTGCTTTGTTGGTATCAGTGTAGATATTGCACGTACTACGGGGATCACTCGGAGGTATACCCACAATGATGAGTGGAAGCCTTTTGAGTTGATTTCGGGCTAGATACCCTGCCCTTGCGTGTGGATCGGACCGTCGACTATTCCCCCAGGCTTTATTTTTGTTGGTGGTGACCTTATTGGCCTATCTTTCTAGGTTCTTACCCGAGGTGACTGTGGAGGGGAAAGTATGCACGGTACTTGGAATTGACATTGACCAAACTCACTCGGGCTCCTTGGAGGGTATACCCACGATTATGTGTGGGAGCTTGCACCAGGGTGTAAGTCCGTTAAGCAGGTCATCAACGTAACTTTTCCACCCTAGCCCAACCCCTTCTCGTCTCATTGTTGCGACGTTGGATTTCATCACCAACTAGTGGCTTCGAAATTAGAAGGTTTTGTTTGCTTGGTGTTGCTTCCTAGATTTTGTTTACTAGCGCTTGTTGTCTGTTTCTCGAAGTTGACCATAGGATTTTCTTCACGAAGTCTGTCGCTCATTTACAATAGCTCCTCCACATTGTTCACGTAGAATGCAGGGTTTATCTCCAGAGCATATGGAAGGTTCTCAACCCTTGCCCACAAGCACACCTGGAGGCTCTCCTCGGTAGAGTGAAGTCCCAGTCGTCACCACACCACCAGTGGAACACACTGACTCTCTAGAACATTTTTGAATTACTAATACTCGAGAGAAATTTTGACGTCACCCTGATTCCGAGCGACCATTTATGCGACTGAATTATTTCGTTGAATTAGTTGTTACATTTTTTGGATCACCAGTTGGACCCTTTCCTGGCATAGAAGGCCAAGATATTTTTTGGTCTACAGGTGTTTTCCAACGAGACCTTTTTGGCCCAGGTTCCCCTGTGATTTCTGAAATCAATCCACCTATGATTTTTGAAATCTCTAGTCCAGAGACAGTACCGTTGACTACTGCTTATCACTATACTGTCCCTGCTGAAATGGCCCATCTTACAGCTACTACGAGTGTTCCAAATGGGTTCACTGCGGTTAGTCTTTCTCCTATCAACACATTGTGAACGCCCAATGTCAATCCGACACTACCACCTGGATACCGTGCGTTGAATTCTTCCATTCTTACTCCTGCGCAAACTCCATCCGACTCTACTAGTGGTCCTTCTTCTTTTGGGAAATTTCTTCCCGGTTTTGTACCGACACTCCCTCAATTTCCTTTTGGAGGACCTTCTTCATCTTCTACTGGCAATCCTAATCTTAGCGGCGCTATTCCGTCATTCACTCCAACTTATCAGTTTCCAGTTGGTGGACAATATCATCAAGGTAGTATAACTCAACCCCCTCTCAGTTGGAAAATGCCAATTGGAACATTGCCCTCAATTGTTACACCACCTTCAATGGGAGGGGAAACCCCACCTTATGGGAAAAATATACCTCCATCCTTGGCCCAGTATTGGAATTAGTTGATACAAAATCCTCCTCGAATGTCTGGGGGTCAGCAGTTTTCAGCTGCGTCCGCAACACACCCTAGTGTGGGCCAACCATATCCCGGTTCGTTTAATCCCATTTGGGGGGAAAATGCTCAAACTCAAGCCTCTGTTTCAGGGTATAATCCGATGAGCTACTATCCTGTCCAACCACCACCAAATATGCCTGGATCTTCACATTATATGCAGACTTCTTATGGTCCTACTGTTTTTCTGACAGGGCTTCCTCCCCAAAGCCACCAGTACCCACAGGTGAATCGATAGTTACCCTTTCTCACCACTTTGGATATTCCATATTTGTCAAGGATTTTAAATGATCCTATTCGTCACTCTCCCCAATGGCCTGTTATACTAGCCAAGATTCCATCGGACATTCCTAAATTCAACGACAAAGTGGGAGAGGACCCAAACAATCATGTTGTGACTTTTCACCTATGGTGTTCATCCAACTCGTTGATGGATGACTCTATTCGTTTACGTCTTTTTCAACGAACCCTTACCGGTTCTGCTACGAAGTGGTATATCGAATTGCCACGAGGTTTCTTCTCTGACTTCAACACCCTAGCTATGTCTTTCCTTACGCATTACCAGTTACCGATCCGTTATGACATAGGTACCGAGATTTTGACTTCCTTCAAACAGACTAAAGGCACTCATATATCTGATCACATCCATGAGTGGCGAAGGAGACGACGTCTCATTAAACTTGAGCTCCCTGATCAGTTACTTGCAGAATGGTTTACAAAATCATTTGTGAATGAAATCGATAAGGACATTTCCATGGGTGGCGTAGTCACCGAAGAGAAGGCTTTAAGTTGTGCTCAATATCTTGACCTTGTTTATTCACAAACGGGAACCCTTTATGATTTATTACCTGAATTACCTCATCCTAATTCTTCCGGCACTTCAACTACTCCAGCTGCCTCACACGCAGCTGATGGTGTGATTGGTACTGCCCAAGCCCAATCACATGCCACTTCAAGCACAAACCCTAAATCTTCTTCTTATAATGTTCAAAATGCTCTGTCTCCTGCCCCTCCCACCGGCAAGACTTCTGAGGTAAATGTTGTTCAATCTACCCCAGCCAGTAAACACAAATCTAAAAAGGGGAGAGGTAAGAATAAGGAGGGAAAAAATAATTATCAAGCAGAGCAAACCAAAACTACCCCTGTTGATGATCGGGATAAGCGCAAACCATGATACCCTTTCCTTATCTATGGTGATGATCACTACATGAAGGATTGTCCACGACGTGTCCAGGTCACTAAGTTCCTTCAAGGAGCTCCAAAAACATCTACACTGGCTGTCTTGTCCCAACCCTTCCCGTCTCAACAACAGGCTCAATTGGTCATCCATGACCAACCCTCATCTTCTACCACCTCCTATGTTTTGATGTGTACTGGTGATTCTAAGAAAAACAACGTTGTGCTCACTACTCGAGCCAAAGATTATTCTCCCTCTAAGGAGAAGGTTGATGATTTACCCCCTTATTTGGTACAACCCTCTCCCACGACTCCACCTATAAACGATCATCTTCATCTCGAACGACCGAGCCTCGACACAATTCTGCGACCCCCCTCCAAGGGCGTCGTTTGGGAATCGAATTTCAATCCTCATGCTCGTGTGGCCCAAAACTAAAACATTGTTGAAGATCTGGCCCAAGCACCTTCTGCGATGTCAGCCCTTGAAGTCCTTCAAACTTGTCCTGCACAATGGAAGGCACTGTTGAAAGCTATCGGTGGAATTGATCTTACGGATACAAATTTAATAATCTTTGACTTGGAATATCACATTCCAAGGTTACCCCCTCAACTTGCATTCCAGATCCAAGTGGTTGTCTCTAACAAAAACATTTTTTGAACCGTTATTGAAGAGGGTGCCTCGACGTGCGTCATGTCTCTCGCTTGCTGGAAAGCCATTGGCTCTCCTTCTTTGAATGAATCCCAGAACACTCTTAAAGCCTTAAATGGCTCTAGTTTTAAGCCCTATGGTGTTCTTCCTTCGTTGCCTATCACGCTAGAAGGCAAAATGGTCCAAGTCGAAGTGGAAATCTTTGACGCTCCCCTTGATTATAATCTTCTGCTTGGCTGTAGCTGAATCGATTCCATGCGTGTAGTTGTGTCAACCCTTTTTTGTGTGTTACGTTTCCCACACCAAGGTTAGGTTGTTACCGTCGATCAACTTGCCTTCTTCAATTCCGATACTTGTACTGGCAACGTACCGTTTATTACTAAAACCTCGCCGGGTTATGAGAACGTCGGTGTAGGCCTTCTCAAGGACTCTTTGTTAATGGGTACTTTCCCCATTCCACTGCTCGATGTTCCACGCTCGTCTGTTGATTCCATCAATATGATCTCCACTTTGCCTCGTGAACTTCCTGTGTCTCATGACCCTTGGATAGTCCATGACCTCGGAGATCATCTTCGTTTCGGCGACGAAATTCCGTTAAGTCCAGTTGAATCCGCCTATCAGGCCATTCAATCGACAACACCTTCTACCCCCTCTCTTGATGAGTTGTCTCCCGATCCTTTTCGTGTTATTTTTCCCACTGACGAGATGATCATGTCCATCATAGAGGACAACCCTTGGGACGATGGGCATCATCGTTCCATCCTCTTTCTGGAGCAACATACTCTTGAGAACTACCAACGGATTTCGACCCCGTCGACCGTTTTCATCATCTCGACCATTCCCGAGTCTACGCACGATGTGTTTGCTGAAGGGAACTTAAGAAATATCTCGCCCACGATTCCCATTGACATATCCATCAAACCTAGAATCGTCGAAAATGTCCATATTGGAGATTCATGTTCCCCTGACGAAATAGTCACCTATACATCCCTGTTCAAAGAGTTTCGTGACATTTTCACTTGGAGCTACGAAGAAATCCCAGGTATCGACCTTGAGATTGTGATACATGAGATTAAGAAATATCCTGACGCTAAACCCGTCCGGCAATGCCTTCGTCTAGTTCACCCACGTAAATCGACTGCTATAAAGATTGAAGTCGAGAAACTTCTAAAAGCCATCTTTATTTATCCAGTGGCTCTCACAGACTGGGTTTCCAATCTTGTCCCAATTGACAAGAAACAAGGTACGATTCATGTATGTGTTGATTATAGGGATATCAATAAAGCTTGTCCAAAAGACAACTTTCCTACCCCTTTCGTCGATCATATTGTCGATGACTGCGCCGGAAGTGAAATTTTCTCTCTCATGGATGGTTTCTCCGGCTATAATCAAATTAACATTGTTCCCGAGGATCAACATAAGACTGCTTTTATTTGTCCTTGGGGTACTTTTGCCTATTGAAAACTTCCTTATGGTCTCAAGAATGTTGGTGCAACGTTTCAACGCGCTATGTCTTATGATTTTCATGATATCAAGCACATCGTTCAATCCTATTTGGACGATTTACCCTCTCATTCTATGTGCAGAGTCGAGCACCCAATTCACCTCCAAGCCATTTTCGTTCGCTGTCGGTTCTACCGTATACGTTTGAATCCTCACAAGTGCATCTTCTATGTGGAATCCAGCCATCTTCTAGGTTTTATCGTTTTGCGTCAAGGGATTCGGGTGGACCCTTTGAAGGTTGAGGTGATTCTTAATCTCCCTCTTCCTTCTACACTTCGCCAGTTGCAAAGTTTTCAAGGGAAAGAAAAATTTCTTCATCGTTTTATCCCTAATTACGCCGAGATAACTCGTGTTTTTACGCGGCTATTAAAGAAGGATTTCAAGTTCGTTTGGGATACCACCACCAACAACGCTTTTGAGGCTTTGAAATTGTCCCTCACATGCGTTTTGCTTCTTTTTCCCCCTGATTATAGTCGTGATTATTTCCTTTATCTTGCTGCCTTGGAGTACGCTATTGGTATGGTCCTCGTTCAAGAGGATGATGCTCACGATGAACATGTTATTTACTACTTGAGTCGAAGTCTCACGACGACTAAAATCAAGTATCAACATGTCGAGAAACTGGCCTTGGCTGCCGTTCAATCCATCCAACGCTTTTGGAATTATATCCTCTCACGCAAGACTACGGGGATTTCTCATTGCAACCCTATGCAACACATTTTGACACATCAATTGCTAGGGGGAAAATACTCCATATGGATTGTTATACTCTAGGAGTTTGACTGGAATTCGATCGCGCCAAGTCCAAGAAGTCCTTAGTTTTTGTTGAGTTGATATGCAATTTTCCCCATTCTGCCACGGAAAATGTAGCAGTTGATTCATTACCCGATGAATCTCTTTTCCTTATTTGCACTGATGATGTTTGGTATGGGGATATCATTATATATCTCCAAACCCAGAATTTTCGGCCTACTTTGTCCAGTACTGAATGACGTTGAATACTCTATCAAGCTCGTTAATACATTATCCTTGGGGATACTCTTTGCCATCGGGGGATTGACTCTGTTTTTCGACGTTGTCTAACATTTGACGAAGCCGATAAAGCTCTGAATGACTACCATTCTGGAGCATGTGGTGATCATATGCCTGGGTATGCTACTGCCCAGTAGATCTTACGCGTAGGGTATTTTTGGCCTTCATTATTTAATGACTGCATCACCGTCGTTCAGAAATGCCATGTCTGCCAGACCTATAGTCAGAAGATTCGGTCACATCCTGCTCCTCTTCACCCTGTGGTCTCAATGGGTCCCTTTGCGAAATGGGGCATTGATTTCATGACATGTCACCCTCACTCGGCCGGGGGGCATGGTTACATTATTGTAGCTGTTGATTACTTTACGAAATGGGCCGAGGCGATGTTGACATTTGACAACATTGGAAAGACCATAACATTATTCCTTTTTAATCATGTCATAGCTCATTTTGGTGTTCCCCAAGCTATCATCACTGATCATGGTAGCCACTTTAGGAATTTTATGATGTCTGAACTTACGAAAAAGTTGGGTCTTCGTCATGATAACTCAACACCCTATTATCCACAAGCCAATGGCCAAGTCAAAGCGATTAACAAAGTTCTCATAACTATGCTCTGACGAATGATAGGGATTCATAAAACAAGTTAGCACACAATGTTTTTTTCAGCATTGTGGGCATACCAGACATCTGTCAAGTCCGCTACTGGGTTTACACATTTTCGGTTAGTCTATGGTATGGAAGCCATTCTCCCTATTGAATGCTAGATACCCTCTTTAAAACTAGCTGTTGAACTCCTACCCAACACTTCTGCTGAAGAAGAATGTCTATTGTATCTTATACGATTAGATGAAACTCAATGTGATGCCACCCTAGTTATAGAAGCCCAGAAAAAGCGTGTCAAGGCCCAATATGACAAGCATGTCAAGCCTCACATTTTCTTCGAAGGTGATCTTGTTCTTCTTTATGAACAAGATCGAGATATGTTAGAAGCTAGGAAATTCAAACCCATGTGGCGAGGTCCTTATATCATTTGACGAGTTTTGGAAAAAGGAGCTTATGAGTTGATAGATTACGATGGTATCCCTTTGAGTGAACCTAGGAATGGGTTGTACTTGAAGAAGTACTATGCATAAAATCATCTGTGCACTAGTACTTGTATTTTTATTGTATCATACTTCTTGTGTGTTACTATAGCTTGGTTTTATCGTTATCTGGTCTCTGCCATTATGTGACGTTGTGTTTGATTTCCAGATGTTAGAGTCTTCGCTACCCTATATTGGCTTCGCTGATGGCGCTAGCCATAGTACTCAGAACCTTGCTTCTGCTGCGTGGGAAATTTACGCCCCTACAAACGAACTTGTCTCCTTACGAGGTGTGTGCCTCGGCTGTGCGACCAACAACATTGCAGAGTATAGCGTCGTTATTGAATTATTGGTTGACACTATCTTGCTTGGAATTCATCATTTGATTGTGCGAATTGATTCGCATCTTGTAGTACTACAGTTAAGTAATGTCTACTCTATTCGAAGTCCTACTTTGTTACGGGTGTATTTGCGAATTCGCCTCTTGGAACGTTATTTTGATCACATTGAATATCAACATATTCCTAGATGTATAAATACATTAACAGATGCATTGGCTAATTATGTATTGGACAGACATTTGAATCATTTATAAATCAATCACATCAATATTCACACAATATAAGGTAAACTGGTAGAATCTGTCTGTATATATAACGATCAAAAGAGTTTTTTACAAAAAGTTTGTCCAAAGACCAAAATGTCAAAATCTGAAGCTCATAGCTTCTACAAAGTGACGTCATGGATGACGTTCATGGTAACACACGACTGCCCTAGCAACCCTACAGAGCAGTCGACTCATGGATGTTGATACTCCTACAGTATGACATTGATCGCATCGTGGAACCTCTTCCAGAGTCATGTCTGGAATATCTATGGTCAAGCCCTCCTGATTTTGTTCCACCACCTTATAATCCTCAACATATTGTGGCGTTGCCGCTACCTCTCCTCGCCACTGGATGGGAGAAGTGCCAGGAGGTCTGTAAGGTCCAACATCTATGTTATCAACAAATTATTTTGTATTAGTCTTTGGACAAACATATAAAACAAAAACATTTGAATATGATAAAAATTCACAAAAACATTTAAAAAGAAAAATGTGTGCACTTCTTACCAAGGTCCCCCCACTGAGCAGCCTCTGGCAGTACTAAATCCGGATCTCCTTGGAATTCCAAGCTGGCATAAGCATAGTCATCAACCATCAACAGTTGTGGTTGAAGCCAGTCAAAGAAAGTATCATCATACTTGATGATCGGTCCTGCTACATGACGGGCCATAAGCTGACACCATCACAGCATCCTTGGATCCCTAGGAGCCGGTACATTCCACTCAACCTGCAACCTCAGTAATGGGACCCTCTCGAGGAAGAAGGACACCAACAAATATCCATACCCGAATTGTTTCAGGTTTCCGCGTCTGCATTTGGTCAACTTCTTTTTTATACTGTTGAACACTCGAGGCTTAGTACACTCAATAGCATACTGGAAGTAACTCTGTAATGCCATGTGAGGAGAAGAACTCCCAACCATCTGAGCTATGGTGAATAGGATAGTACGGAGGGTCAAATCTCGTACCCTCCAGATAGCTACGTTTCCTTTATTTCTCTCAGCCTTGGGAACGTAGTGTATACGACAGTACTCACTCATTTGTAGCCCACCACCTCTGCTACTATTCAGGCTCACATAGTAGCCCCGCCATCACAAACCAGTCAAAAAGTAAATGTCCTCAATGTCTAAGGACAGTGTGTGGACCCCCACATGGAATATCTGTTGATCAGGGTCCCACATACGCACCAGGTACTCTAATAGTCTGACTTGGGCCCTCATGCCTGGGATGCGAAAGTACTTCAAGATCCCATAGTCTCTCAAAGCAGCTATAGTAGGTGGATGATTTTCGGCCATTGCATTGTCTTCTTCATGTTCCCTTTCGTGCCATTCAAGCACCATGTTGATGGCCAATTATATGCATAAGGAACAAAAAAAGAAGATTAACAACTATTTTCATGGATTCATTCTCTTTCATTGGATAAATTTTAAAAACTTTTTTGAGCTTTGCGGTTCTCGCAGGTGCCCTGTGTGCACAGTGCGAGAACCTTGCAGGTGGCCTTAAGATCACCTGCGAGAATGCCTCATTTTCGTAGGTCCCATGAAGCCTGCCTGTGAGAATGACAGCACGCAAGTAGGGCTTGGAAAATCAAATGAAAAATGACTTTTTAACCAATGAAATTGCAAATTTAAACCATGAAAGTGTTAAGGACTAAGAGCCTACCTTACTGTCGCTGACGGCTTGCTGAATGGACGATCATAGCTCCCGCAATCTGACGCCGAACTCCGAGGGTAAAAGAGGGGTTTTGGGAGCTCAAATAGTGGAAAGGTAAAAATGATGTGGTAAAAAGAGTATTTACTCCTTTTTATTTACTTTTACTATGTCATTTGGTTTTTTATGATTATATATATATTAAACCCTAATCCCTAATGTCATGTTGAGTGAACCTTTTGCAGGCATAACAACTTTGATGATCAAATACAGGGACACGGACATGATTTTCTTTGTCGTCGCGTGTTTTTTATTGTTTTTTATGGTTTTTATATAAAAACCTCGAGCATGGTCTTTGTCCGTTCTTTTGCTCGAAAATATATGAGAACACGATTGAGCATACTTTTATCATTTTTTCGGGCTCACCAAGGTTATACGAAAAAGGAACCCCCCTGGAGTCCTCTTTAAGCTCTTTTCAGACTCTCTAAACATGAAAAGATAGTCGAGCGACCTTGCTATTTTCACGCTTGATAAAGTATTTGAAGTAAGTGTATGGTGAGCGATAATTTATCTCTTTTTTCATCTCATCTAGACTATTTTACGAAAAAGAAACTGAGAGAGTTCTCTTTTAAGTGTTTTTCCAGACTCTATAATCATGAAAAACCTTCGAGTTTTCGATCTCTGGACTCGTTAAAAAAACATTGATAGACCCATAATGGGACCGAACCACTCCTTCTTAGGGTTCGTTAAGCATACTCTGAGGGACTCATCCGAAGGATGAGCTTACATCAACAAGCATATGTTATCCTCCTCAAGCTTGCGTAAAAATAAAGAGGTACTCGCCAGAAATGGTGGGGGAAATTTTGGGAAAGGGATATGTTTTCATCTTCGTATTAATTGGCAGTAAGTGTCACTCTTGAACATGACACCCCCTATTCATCATTTGAAGCCGGTTTGGGAAATCCATTTGTCTCTCATTCGATTTGCTACAAGGTCATTCCCTGTGTCGTCTTTGAGTCAATGCTGCCAAATCATTGGTCATGTCGTTCATATGTTCAAGAGAAGTTCATCTGAAACCTATATTGAGTCGACCATCTGCAGTTATCCATTCTCTCTGTGTCGGCCTTCCCCGTGTCTAGTCCAATTCACATCATACTCTTTTTCACCTTCAAAATCTGTTACTCATTTCGTGTCATTGATGGGGGATACATCAAGGCCCTCCTGTGATGAGTTTTGTTCCGTTGACTTCAGCTCATTATCCGGAATCAAGACTTAGAAATTATTTGGTACCTTGGAGCTTGCATGCATCAATGGCAGGTTTCCTCGCTTTCGACGGTGGGTTTACATCATTGACCCTTGATCGAAAGATTCCATCGAATGTTCGAATTTAACTCATTTATTCACACTCGATGGATTGTACTAGGGTACCTTGGGAGTCATTGACATCAATGATGATTTCCCTCGCACTTGTTAACGGTTTCATCAATGACCGGTAATCAAGTGGTTTCTGCCATGTTCGACTTCAACACATGTAATCACATGGTTAGATTCATACTTTGGGCGATGAGATTGAAGACCCTGGATATCATCTCTTTTGTCCAGGTTGCGATGGAGTATGTATAATTTGTGACACATAGATCCACTGTGTATGTCTCGTGGCTATGTCATCTTAATTTGAAATTTCTCACATAGATCCACAGTGTATTTTGGTGGCTATGTTATATTTTGAGGGCATGGATCCACAGTGTATGATTGGTGGCCATGACCCATGTCTATAATGTCACCAGTCTATGATCTGAGTATGGGAATGCCTACCTCAGAATTGGTATATATGATATTATGCAGATTCTTGGTTGTTCACAGGTTTCCGATTAGGTGTGCTCCTGGTTTCTGAAACACACATGCAGCTTACAAAGTCTTTTGGCTGTCACTGTTTCCAACCTCATACTTTGGGGGGAATTATGTTACCCATGATTTTGGTCGTCATGATGATGTATTGATGATGGTGTACTCAGGCTCTTCATAAGAACTTTCTCCTGAGAAAAGTTACTTTCATCTCTTCCTAGAAAACTCACTTTTGAAGAAGGTTCGTTGGCTGCTAATACATTTGCTTGTGAGAATGACCCATTCTCGTAGGCTACCTTAAGCTAGGGTGCAAACATCTTGCACTGTCTTGAACTGCTAGGGTGCAAACTCTTCCTAAAGCAAGGAAAACGATAAATTCTCGATGCTTCTAGAAGGGAATCTTCTAGAAGGATGGGTTGGCATTCGAATGTTTATCCTAGTACTGGATTCCCTGATATTTTGGGATCATTCTTATCCAAGTAACTAATTCATTCTCTCCTATATATTGAGAGAATTCTCATGGAAAAGGTTAAGCAAGATTCATTGGAGAATTGGTGAAAGAATTGTGTGAAGGACTCAGCATTGAACAACAGCTTGAAGACTCTAGCAAGTCTATCAAGAGGATTTGATCTTCTTCATACAAGGATTGAGCAAGTGTGTGTGTCATATCCAAGGGCCATTGAAAGGAAGTTTGCAACATCAAGGCTCAGGTTGTAATCTTTACTTTCCATTAAT
The DNA here is from genome assembly GCA_900067695.1 of Picea abies. Classification (NCBI taxonomy): domain Eukaryota; kingdom Viridiplantae; phylum Streptophyta; class Pinopsida; order Pinales; family Pinaceae; genus Picea; species Picea abies. Next base: position 9,657 of record CBVK0101537303.1, on the reverse strand, counting down.
ATGATACAGTGGCATGTCCCTTTCCCATAAACCTAATCTCACTTTATTGTGTAATTCCTTGATCATACACATAGGTTAACTATTGAATATATTGTGCTATCTTCACTTTGGTTGGTTTGTGTTGTCTTGTTCTGGACTTCACGAGAGAACTGGAGTGAAGCAGGAGAAACAAAGACCCTAGGAAGCGATATAAAGGTATGTTACTTATTCCTTCCTACTAGTTGATTCAATAGTCAAAACCTAGGGAAAGAGTCATGTCATGTCCTGTTTTGTTCTAGATCCAGGTGGATCTAGGGAGATCAGTTAGTGTCCGCACCTACCAATTAGTCCGATAACACAGTCTCTCATTCCCCACATGCTTTTCCCACCCCAAGAAGTGTTCCCCTTCTCTTCTCAAGAGTCCTTTGGTTTCCCCACTTCCCTTCCAGGGATTTAGCAACAGAACATAGATGAATTATCATATCCCTACCATTGTAGTTTGGCACCTTGGGAAATAATTCCCATCAATTATCTCACCTATAAAGAATGCAATCTTCCATGGGCCTAACAACGCGCCTCCTCTGTCTACCTCTCCAAGCTAAATCATATACAAGTAACTGTGACAATAATCAACATATTGGTCACAGTAACAATTGGGTTCCATAACAGTCACAGTCGGCTCTATGAAAGCACTCTCTGCTATTGATCATGCTCCTAATGGTCGAATCATTCCCCCCCATTATTTCCCCCAGAATGGAATAAGTCCAACTATTTGAGTTCATGTTCCCAACTTGACACTTGTCATGTTGAGAACTGCCTTCAGTCACATGTCCCCTCCTTAGGACTTAGGATAAAATAATATATCATAACTTTATACTTTTTAAGGAATATTAATATAATATTCCTCACATTATGTTTTTAAAGAAATATTAATATAAGATTCCCTTTTGGGTTTAGGCCCCTTTAACCCATCCCCATTGACCTCAACTAGTAGATTTTAAACCCCCCAATCTCTTTTACAAGGTTTCTCTGTCACAAAAATGTATTTTCATTAAATTTTCTTGTGATTACTTTTACATTCTTAGTATCGTAGTACTGATATGTTGAATCTAGGCTCACCAACCTCAAAACATAAATCTCACACACTAAACTAGTGTGCGTGAAACTTCTGGGTTGCACTCACTCTACTTTTAGTGCACCACCCTCTCCCCCTTACACAGGTGCATGTTACATCATGAATTAGATACAAAAGGATTTTCTAGTCTTCAAAATCCGTGCACTAGGCCATTGCGTGTTGAATCCAAGGTTGTGTGCCTTTTCCCTCAATATGCCATCTTTTCACACTATCACTTGTGTGCCCTGCATATGTTAAGTTGTTTCACTTCCAGTGTTCCATTCTTGTGTACTTACACAGGTGCACGCTAAATATTAAATTACACGTTGTGTCATTTACAACTACACACACTCCTTTGGCGTGAGTTTCTTGCACACCAACTTATTGTGCACAGAACCAAACCAACAACTTGTCTTATAATCTCACCATATTATAAGTGACATATAGTTACATGGATATTTACACTTGGGGATCAACCTAGGGGTATTACAGGGGGAGAGAGGGGTACATGCAAGTGAGAGAGGGGGGGAGAGGGAGATAAGGGGAGGGAGGGAAAGAGCCAACAAGAGTAGAAGAGAGCTCGATGAGGAGAGAGAGAGAGGTGGAAGAGAGATGGGGGGTATAAAGGGAGGGAGTAGGGGATAAAGGGGAATAGGTAGGGGGGGATATATATAGAGAGAAGGGGAGGGATGGAGGGGGAGAGAAAGAGAGGGGGGGGGTGAGGGGGAGAGAGAGAGAGAGTTGAGAGGGGGGGGATATAGAGAGAGTGGGTGTGATATTATGAGGCATTGCAAGGAAGGGTGAAGGTCCAAGTCATGGTCTATGTCTAGGTCTAGGTCTAGGTCTAGGTCTTACCATGAATTTCCATGTCTAGGTCTTAACATATCTAGGTCAAAGCCATGTCTTGTGTTCCCTTGCAATGTACCAAACTTGATAGTCTATGAGAGTTGGAGAGGGAGAGAGAGGAAGACAAAGAAGGGAGGTAGAGAGAGAGTGAGTTAGAGTGTGGGAGGGTGAGAGGGGAAATAATATAAGGGCGGTAATGAGAGAGCATGTGAGAGTGAGAGAGAGAGAGAGGAAGAAAGAGAGGGGGGTAGAGAGAGGTAAATGTAGGAGAGAGGGGTAGTTGTAGGAGAGAGAGAGGAGAGATAGTGGGAGGGATTGGGGGAGAGAGAGGGAGGAGGGGGGTTAGAGAGAGAGTGTGTGACAGTATCAAAGGAGGATACATCAAGAAAAAGAGGAGAGGTAGATAGAGAGTGTGTGTCAGAGGTAAGGAGAGGTAGATAGAGAGGGGAGGTAGAGAGAGGGAGAGTGAGAGTAAGGGGGGGGAGATAGGGAGTTTGAGAGTAAGGAGGGTAGGGAGAGGGAGGAATAAAAGTGGGGTATAGAGAGAGAGTCAGAGGAAGGGGGGACACAAAAGGAGATAGAGAGAGTGAGACTAAGACTAACAATGAGGAGAGAGAGAGAGAGGGTGGGAGAGAGGTTGAAGAGAAAGGGGGTGTAATAGGGGAGGGAGGGTGATACAAGTGGATATCAGTGGCCAACTACCTATTCTAACTGGCTCAAAACAATATTCTGGCAATTTACTATTTTTAGTAGTTTTCGGTTCCTAAACTTTCAGGGCCATTTTGAAGGCCTAAATGGATATTTTTTGGGATAGAGAATGTCAATGGTAGATAAAGGCTCTGATTGAGACCCAAAAATTAATCTCCTTGATGATACCTTTCCAATTATCTATCATGCACCTGAAACAGAGATTGTATGCCAAAGTTATGCCCCCATGAAGTTGATACACCAAACTACCCAAAACGGGGTCCAAAAAATTGTTGTCTTTTCATATTCCAAGGTTAGGGTTTTGGATTTTATTTATGTAAAAAAGGCCTTTAGAGCCTCATTGTACTTATCTTCTTATGAATGAGCATATCCATCACATGTCTTCTCATAGATACGCTGCCACCATTCTAGCGAGTCTTTCACTTTGTAATTTATAGTCTGTACATTTTTCTCATTAATAGAAATTGTATTAATCTATCTATGTATTTATATATCTGATATATTTTTGTTATATTATTGTATCTCTTTCAATATATATGTATATTTTTTTGTTATATCTCCACTCTCATTTCGTGCCGAAAATAATCTGGATCAATGGTATCAGAGCAGGCTTCTCTTGATCATTTTTCAGTGCATGTCCCGACGAGGTCCGAGTATAGGAAGTTGGGTCTAGAGCTTGTCTCTCTTGAGGAAAATTTCTCTTGAACACCAAAGAAACCCTCCATGGTGAAAGAAAATAAAAATGATAGAGAAGACTATTCTATTAATATGTTTTTTCAACAATATCTCACATGACAAAGGAATGAAATGATGGAGAATTTTTCCCGCATCCTTCAACGCCTGTCGATAAAAACATGCACATGTTCATCAAGCACCAACTTTGGAGGAACCTCTCCTTTCAAGGTACAAGCTAATTTTTATATTCCCATATTCGAGGGATAGATAGATGTGGATGCCTTAGAAAAATGGTTAAATCTGCTAGAAGGTTATTTCTCTATTCATAATTTCTCCAATAGAGAAAATATCACCTTCGCACTCCTTAAGGCTCTCCCCCATGTCAAACATTGNTCCTTAAGGCTCTCCCCCATGTCAAACATTGGTGGGAAACTTACTGGGAGAAAATTTCCATAAAGGATTCTGGAATATATGGGGTCTAGCCCACTTGGGATTTTTTTGTGGATGTGGTCAAGGAACAATGTTAGCATGTTGGAAACTATGACGAACAATACATGAGACGGACCACGTTGCATCAAGAGAGGGGCCAAGAAGTGTTCGAGTTCACCAATACCTTCCATACCTTGTGCACCAGGCTGGGTATCAAATATTTTGAGAGAAATTTGGTTTTGAAATACCATGGGGCTCTACATAGGTACATCAAAACTGAAATGGAGTTTTTGGACATCTCATTGTCCGGATATTCATATCGATATGTTGTCAAAATCGAGCAGAAATTTAGGCACCAAAACAAACTAGAGTTTGGGTATGAAAATATGAAACAACCAAAGTATGGTAAAGACGACTCTAACAACCAGCCTTCATAAAACTATTCCAAGCCATAGGAAAATAAAGGTAATGGAAAAATGAATAAGGAAACTGGAAAATGGTGTGATTTTCACAAAATCCCCTAGAAAAACACCGATGAATGTCACTAAAAATAGTCATTGGTGTTTGAGATCAAAGACAAGGAGTCGAACCCTCATTTAGAATCTGATTTAGAAAATAATGTAAAAAGATAGATCATCGACACAAACCCTAGTTCTTATGTCATGACCACAACAATTCAACCAGAAGAACATGAATATCCTGAAGAGGGGGAGCACCTTTTTCATTCATATATGTGGTTGAATGGGACCCTGTTGCATTTTATCGTTGATATCGGAAGGAAAAATAACCTCATCTCAGGAGACGTCATCAAACACTTGGGATTGTCGACAACAACACACCTGTATCCATACAACATCGGGTGGCTTCTCCAGGAATTAGACCTCTGTGTCATCCAGTAATGTCGATTTTCATATGAAATACATTCTTCAAGGATGAGGTATTATGTTATGTTTCCCCAATGGATGTCTATGATGTTATTTTGGTCCAACCATATATGTGGAAGCGCCATGCTATTTATGAGTCTTGACCTCGTAGTGTCATTATTACTCTAGGGGTTCATCTCTACAGGATACCAGAGCTAGTTCTAACTAAAGTCCCACCTAAAGAGTGTCGCAAGGTAGTATATCATACTACAAAATTAATCTTCTTCACAGTATGTTCAAAAGGAGAACAAAAGAACATCGCAACCACTGCAGCCTCAGTCCAAGCACCTTTTGTCCAACATAAGTAGTTCAACAAGATTGAAGAGAAGAAGAAAGATTCCTTTTGCACAGATTCATCTCATGTAGCCAGATATATTAAAAAGGTCCAACCCTTCCAGCCAAAGGTTCGTGATAGCCTTCAACAAGCTAAGAAAAACAACTTCTCTAGCAAGGCGAGCAACTCATCAAGATGCAGAATCAACAAACGTTTTTCCCTCTCCCCTGAGCACTCAACACAATGGATAATATTGATTCCTAAGAAGGGAGGATTGATCTAGGTGGATATCAGTGGCCACTCACCTATTCCAACAGGCTCAAAACTGTCTTCTAGCATTTTACTATTTTTAGCAATTTTTCGGTTCCTAAACATCCGGGGCCATTTTGAGGGCCTAAATGATGTCTTTTGGGGATTGAGCACCTTAATAAAAACCAAAGGCTCTGATTGATCCCCCAAAATTAATCTCCTCGAAAATACCTTTTCAATGAGCTATCGTTCTCCCCAAACGAAGATCGTATTCCAAAGCTACACTCCCAAGAAGTTGATACACCAAACTACCCAAAACGTGGTCCACAAAATTGTTGGATTTTCATCTTCGGGGGTTAGGATTTTGGATTTTATTTATTTTAAAAATTGCTTTAGAGCCTCATTGTATTGATCTTCTTGCAAATGAGTGTAGCCATCACATCTCTTCTCAAAGATACGCTGCTACCATTCTAGTGAGTCTTTCACTCTATAATTTTATAGTCTGTACATTTTGCTCATTAATATAAATTGTGTATTACGGTATCTTTGTTTTTATATCTATGATATTCTTTTGTTATTTTATTGGATCTATTACAATATCTTTGTATATTTATGTGTTATATCTTCGTTCTCATTTTGTGTTGAAAATAATCTAGATTAAAGGTACAAAGGGGAAGAGAGAGAGAGAGAGAGAGAGAGAGAGGAAGAGGGGGGTGGTGATAGAGAGGGACTGGGTGTGAGAGTTGAGGCATGGCAAGGCAAGGTATAGGTCTAGGTGTTTGCATGACTTGCGATGTCTAGGTCTTACCATTTATAGGAGTGTGAGAGGGACACAAAGGGAGACAGGGAGCGGAGGTAGAGAGAGAAAGAGAGAGTGAGAGGAAGGGGGGGATAGAAAGGGAGGGCAACTAGAGAGAGGTAAAGAGAGAAAGGGGGGATAGTGGGGGAGAGAGAGGGAGGGGGATTCAATGTGAGAGGGAGAGAGGAGTATATGTAAGAGAGAGAGAGAGAGAAAAGATAGTAGGAGGGAGGGGGGAATAGGAAATAAGAAATAGGAGCATGTGAATGTTACTAGAATGCGTGCACATTCCTATAGCACATGTGCATTCCTAGAGCACATGCACATTCTTTAGAATTATTTTTTTGGGGGGAAGGAAAGAAAACTTTAGTGTATGTGTATGCTAACTTGGTTTCCTCGGATTTAGGTTCAGGATGACAAACCTAATGGTTTGATATGAAAATAGATAACAACTTCCATTTTTGTAAATACCTCTCTATATATTTGTTTTTAATGTTATTTTTCTATAGGCTACGAAAATCAGTTGTTGAAAAAACTATAGACATAGAGAGAGTTGACTATGCAGAGTCCAAATATATAGTTTTGTTTTTTTTTAAATTAATATTCCTTACTATTTTTAATCTATTTTTTTCTTTCCATATATGAAAATCCTAAAATACATACCTGTTTTATTTCTACTATAACTTTTTTTTGGCTTAACCATTTCTAAAATGAGTTATACACCACACTAGAAGAGACTGATATCTACAATCTAAAAAATAAATAAATTATTTTGATCATGTTAAGACCCTCACAGCCCGCATGAACGAAAGGCATTGTAATTTCAAGCATATACTAAATTTCATAATTAATATATATATATATATATATATATATATATAATTAATATAATAAATTTCCAAAAAATACACCATACTAGAACAATGCGTTCTCTACAATTATACAAGTTTTTAGAATGAAATTATATCATTAAGGTATTGAACACCTTCACGAAAAGAGACATATATCTTATATTTTTCTAGAAAAAGAGCATACCACTATTAGAAAAAATCAAATTTCACATAGTTATTCACAATTTATATGAATAAAAGTTGTATATTCAGAAAGATAATTCAATTTCCTAAGTTTCATATTTTTACATGCTATTCAAATTGATTGTAAAAGTACTGTGAATAACCCATCTAAGTTAGAAAAAAAAAAACTTGTTTGCATTGCCACTAATGTGTAATGAGAGACCATCATTAGCTTTCACTCACACAAAAACTTAAGATCGTAATATGTATATGCATATGTTTTGGATGAATTTGATCCTTTGAAATTTACTAGTATTATTTTTAATCTAGAGAGTACTATCGAGAAGGACACTACAAAAGTTACATGACGATTAAGGTGACTATAAATAAAGTAACAATGTTCAATGATGAATAAGGTAAATAATAAGAAAGTAATAGTATCATTATACTAAGTAATAGATAGGTTATGTAGTGACCAATCTCAACATGCCTTCTTCATATTTTCTTTTAGCCACATGTGTTGGCTTTCTTATCTTATATAGATAAAAAAAAATGAGGTTTATTTGGAAAACTATTCAAACATTTAACTCAAGATATATAATATCATACTCAAGATATATAATATCGTACTCAAGGTTGTATTCTCTCTCTTGTTGTTATCATGAAAGGTCTCACACACTCTCTCTCTTCTTATTAGCATGAGAGTAAACAGGAGAGGAATTACATTCAATTTCAATGTGTCTTTGGAATTTCCTGAATGGATCATAGATATGATGAGACCATTGAATAACCTCCTGACAAGTTCGACATTCATTTTTCTTTGTTTTTTGAACTTTGGTATGAACTATTTCACTATGAAGGTGAAAAAATGGCTTCATTGTTGGATGAGGGCATCATGGGAAAGAGTAAGGTTAACATCTTTGGATGAGGGCATCACAGTGAAGAGTAAGGTTAACTTCTTCGACAATGATCTAGTAATAATATCAATTGGGCCATGGCTTACTTCATGGAAATTTTGTTTTTATCATTTTAGTATAATCGGGGAAGGCATTGTTACTTTAGCTCCTAGTTTTTTTTTCGAAGTTCACATGCTCAATTTACCTTGATGTTTTTTTTTGCAAGTTCACATGCTTAATTTACCTTGAAGTTGTCCTTTATGTTGTGGTTATTTTTTGGGATAATTATGGGGATTTTCCCCCTTTTTCTTCCTAGATCCTTTCCTCTATAGTTCACGCTCTCTCACCTTTGGAAAGGAATAGTGAATCTTGTGGTTTTTGAATTATGGGATAAGAGTCTAGGTTTATTTATATGGGTCTTAGTTTCTTTTTGAAAGTTCACATGGTTAATTTACCCTTAAGTTGTCCTCTATGTTGTGCCTATTTTTTGGGATAATTTATGAAGTGTTTTTCCCTTTTCCTTCTTTGATCATTTTCTTTAGAGTTCAGACTCTCTCAACTATGGAACTTCTAATTTCACATTCTGAGTTTTTCTTCAAGGTTCAGTCTGTTTGGGAACTCAGTGTGACCCTTATTTTCAGCCAAATTACAAGGTATACCCTACATCTTGACTCACACTTACAAAAACATGAAACATTGTAGTGTTACCAACACAAGAATCGTCGATTATAGGTAGGTTCAATAAATTTGTAGAGCTCTTAGGAGACATGATGAAACTATACAATGCAACTAGAATTTAGTATTTTCAGTAACAACAAAGGTTGATGACAATGAACATCACTGCAATGTAAATAATTCCATCATAATGAAATTTATAAGTTATCAAAATCATAGAACTGATGCAATGGAAATAGAGTGTCATTCTTTAAGGAATTTGGTATTAAATTGAAGAAAAATTTCATAGTCAACAACCTCCAATATTATTTCCACTAACTCGATACATCTCAACCTTAGGGAGGAGAATACATTTGATCATATGTTGGAAATTGGGCAACATGGCTCACTTCCATCCAACCAAAAGTTGGAGGAGGAAAATATTCACAATATTTTTTGATCATAGATCATGTTGTGTAAAGCACTCATAATTTTAGGAATCTTTTATAAAACATATAAATGCAAGAATTTTTGCATCACAATTTTTTTGTTATTGAACTCCATATCCAACTATGTTTATAATATCGGAAGGAAAATAGTATATACTTCCACACTGAGAACTACATGCCACCTCACTCTCATGAAGAATGGATTGCAATGATGAGACCTCCCCACTTACACCACATGAACAACTCTTGTCCCATGCAATCTAATGAATTCCCTTCTTCAGTGAAAAGTTATCACGGTGGGATAATGGATCCTTCTAGATTGGATTTGCATTCTAGGTTTTCTTTGAACTCTAATGACCAATATCAATGTTCAGAGGGATTCTTCCACCTTTCTCTAGTGTCTTGTTTTTATGTGACTTTTGGTGCCATTCTATCACCCCCTTTGTTTGAGAGGATTGAGCCTCATTGTTGTGTCAGTTTTAGCATCATTCTCTAGTTGAGATAAAGTGTGTCTCAATGATCTGTGATGCATGGATTTTGCAATTAAAGGTAGGGAAATAGATTGTGGTCACTCTATCTTTTAAATATTATCTAGATAAGTTTTTACAGTATTTAAGATCTTAGGTTTCTATTATATATATATATATAT
>CBVK0101537301.1:0-12529 GCA_900067695.1 Picea abies | reverse complement strand
CTTAGAAAACATCATCAAAAGAATTTATCCTCCCTTGAATTTTGCCCTTTTTTACCTCACCTTCCCTCTAAAATTTGGCTTAGATACCCTGTGGTTACCTCAGTCACATGTATATATTCAATATGCTCAAGTTTGATTAAAATGAGAGAGCCTTGTGTAACATATCGAACCACCCACTGGTCGAGGTACACTACCTTCAAGCCCGCCCTTGGACTTATTTTTATTACCGATACCTTCTTTAAATTTAAGGATGCATAAAAGAAAAGACTTTAACGAAATGCACAACAGTAGTCAACAAGCCTGCATAGTCTAAAGATTCAATTAAACGATAATTAAATATACAATGGAAATACATTCATATACATGTAAATGATACCATAACATAGAGCACTTATCTTTATGAAAGATGACACCAACTTGCTGCAGACCAATGACGTTCCACCCAACCGTAGACACTATTGTTCCAAAACTTAATAGCAGTGTCACCCCTGAGCCAAGGCTATGAATCCACAAGGACGGTTCCAGAGTGTTACTTGGATTCCCAAACCAGTCAACACCCAATTTCTCATAGGCTTCCCAACTCTCACAGCAATCCAAGTACCCAGCTCTCTTCTACCCATCTTACACCACCCAAGAGAATGGACCTCCACTCTTCTCTACCACGCAGTTCCTCAAGAATTCCTTCTCCTTATTTGGGATCAAGCGCAATTGGTCCAGAATCTCAATGTTGGAACGCTCAAGACTCGTAGCTGTGAGCAATGCTGGACATAGGCCAATGCATCTTAGACATGCAGGCCTCAAGTCACGGCTGGATCACACCAATGACCACTACAACCCACCATACCATGGCTAATTCTTTAGTAGTTCGGTTCCCTTTCCCAAGCCAAGACACGGATGAGGATGGATCAATAAATGGGTAAGTGGGTGCATGAAAGTGCGTGAGGGAAATGAATGAACGTACAGGAAATCAATGAACAAGACATCATTCAAATCCACCCATCATACCAGAGGCAGGTTTAAGTAACTTATTGAGGAATCAAGAAACTCCTTTCCTTCTCCAAGAAGCTCATGTAATTGATCCCCTCCCTTAGACAAAAACGGGTAATTAAAGTAGGAATAAACACTTATCCCCTCAAGCCCCCCTCTCTTGTGGAATCATATCCCCCTATAAATCTAGTCCTTGTCCATCTAGCAGCCATCCATGTATTTATTATTAATAATGACAAAAAACATTACATTTCTTGGGCACACTGGCCTTTTAATAATTGTTTCGGAACCCTAGCCTCTCAACATTGTAAAAATACATTATTTAAAATCGGGGTTCAAAACTTGGGGTGTTACATCCCCTCCCCCTTATTTTGGCACTATCCTCAGTGCATATACAAGATAGAGATCAAAATCTCAAATTTATTCAAAAAGATGTGGGTACTCTGCCTGCATGGCATCTTCATTCTCCTAGGTAGCATCTTCAGGATAGTAGCAAGTCCACTGAACTTTTACCATCTCTATAACTCGATTCCGAAGTATTTTGACTTTTTTGTCCAATACCTATATTGGTTGAACCTAAAAATATCCCTCTGTCTCTACCTAAATCAGATGTCAATCAATAACATGGTTATGATCATGTACATATTTCTTTAGTAAAGAGACATGAAATACATTATGCACATTCAGGGAAGTAGGCAATGAAAGCATGTATGCAACTGTCCCTATTCTATCCAATATTTCAAATGGACCACATAATTTGGCTGCCAGCTTTGTACAACTAGCCAACTTCAAAGAGATTTTCTTGGGCTTCACTTTAAAAAGTACATGCTCCCATACTTTAAATTATCTAATTTTCATGTTCTTGTCTGCATAAACTTTATGTCTATCCCGAGTTGCCTTTAAATTCTTCTTGATCTTGACCACTTGGTCTTCCATGTCCTTGAGAAACTCTGGCCCAAGTACCACTCTATTTGTTGGGTTGTCCCAACTTACTGTAGTATCTCATTCCTACCATACAAGGCTTCAATTGGGCTCATTCTCAATGAATCTTGATACCCATTATTATATGAAAAATCAACCAAGCGTAAGTAATCTTCCCACTTAGATGGCTTATCCATCACTTACATTCTCAACATATCTTCAATTATTCGATTGACTCTCTTTGTTTGCTCATATGTCTAGGGATGATATGTTGTGCTAAAGTTTAGATTTGTTCGAACTCCTTTAAACAATCCCCTCCATAAATTGGAGGTAAACTTTGAATCTATGTCCGAGACAATTGTCCAAGGTATCCCATGCAACCTAGAAATTCCCTTCATGAAAATTTTTGCAATATTAGTCGTTGTATACGTTGACTTCACAGGCACAAAATGAGCAGCCTTTGTTAATTTGTAAACCACCACCATGATTGAATCATGTTTCTTATACGTTCTGGGTAATCCTGTGATGAAATCCATGGTGATCACTTCCCATTTCTTCTCTGGAATTGGCAATGGTTGCAGCAAACCCGTTGGGTGCCTATGCTCAGCCTTCACCTTTTGGCATTCCATACATCGAGCGATGTAATCAACAACATCCTTCTTCATTCCCAGCCAAAATAATTGGCTTCTTACTGTTGTAATTATTTTCTGGTAACTGGGATGTCCAGCATAAGGAACATCATGCATTTCCTTTAGTACCAAATTCCTCAGTTCTCCAAAACTAGGAACATAGATTCTATTTTTATGCATGAGTAATCGGTCTTCCTATATCTCATACTCCTTTATTTTCTATTGTACATATCCTTGTTGTAAGATTTCCTTTACCTGTAGATAATGTTTGTTTATAACAAGATCATATAAAATTCTACTCTTCAAGTCTGACTGATGCATACTAACAACAGTAGCATGCATGATATGCACTCTTCTACTAAGTGCATTGACAAATTTATTCTCCTTTCCCTTGATATGCTTGATATCGAAGCCATATTCACTTAAAAATTACAGCCATGTTGTTTTCCTGGCATTCAATGTTTGCTGTTCAAAATGATACGTCAGGCCAATGTGGTCTATCCTTAATTCAAATTTCTTCCCCATGAGATAATTCCTCCACATCCTCAAGGCATGAACAATGGCAACAAGTTCCAATTCATGCGTAGCATAGCTCCTCTCATGTTCCTTAAGATTTCTGGACTCATATCCAATGACATGTCCATTTTGTGTGAGGACTCCCCCAAGTCCTTCCTTACATGCATCTATACATACCACAAAACTTTCCTTTGGGTCAACAATATTTAACACAGGTGCACTAGTAAGTAATTCCTTCAACAGATTAAAATTCTTTTCACACTTGAGTGTCCATTCAAATTTAGTTCCATTCTTTTGCAACGAAGTGATGGGATGAGCAATCTCAGAGAACCCTACTATGAACCTTTTGTAGTAGCCATCTAATCCCATAAAATATCTGATGTCTGACACATTTATGGGTGTTGTCCATCCTCTAATGGATTCGATCTTCTCTATATCTACTGCTATGCCCTGCTATGAAATAATGTGTCCTAAGTAATGGATTTGCTTTTGATAGAAATAACACTTACTCAACTTGGCATACAATTGATATTCTATCAGTAATTTCAATACCAGTCTTAAGTGATGTTCATGCTCTTCTTCAGACTTAGAATATATAAGTATGTCATCTAGGAATACTATGACAAACTTACCCAAATAATTTCTAAATAGGCCATTGATTAAGCACATGAAGACATTTGGTGCATTGTTCAATCCAAATGGCACCACTACAAATTCATAATGCCCATACATGGTCCTAAAGGTTGTCTTATGAATGTCTTCTTCCTTGATCCTTACCTGATGGTACCCTGCCCTTAGGTCAATATTTGAGAATATATTTTCTCCTCTTAGCTAATCAAAGAGGTCATCAATTCGGGGTAGAGGATACTTTTTCTTTATAGTGCACTTATTCAGTTGTCGAAAGTCAATACACAGACTCAAGGTTCCATCTTTATTTTTGACGAAAAGTATTGGTGCTCCCCAAGGTGAAACACTTGGATGTATGTACCCTTTCTTCAAAAATTCCTCCAACTGCATTTTTAATTCTTTTAACTCTGGTGTGCTCATTTTGTAAGGTGTTTTTGGCATTGGGGTAGCTCTTGGCACTAAATCAAATGAGAAATATATCTCCCTTCTTGGTGGCAATCTGGGTATTTCTTGGAATACATCTTCAAATTCCTGTAGTACCGAGAAATATTCAAGGCTTGGCCCCTTTGTATTATCTATCTCTTCCACATGAGCTACATACAATTGACATCCTTTCCTAAAACATCTTTTTAGCTGTAAGGATGAAATCTCCCTTATAGAGATGGGTCTTGGAACTCCTTTCACAGTGCTCTATTTTCCATTTCCATCAAGACATGTAAATGTCTTGTTATGACAATCTAGGACAGCATGATGCTTGTCCAACCAATCCATTCCAATCATAATATCATAAGACCCCAATGGTATGATATTTGGATCAATACTAGTATTCACGCCATTAAGACTTATGAAACAACTTCTGACCATGTCATGGATTCTTCTTTTGGTTCCAATGGCTAACTGAAGCAAACTTGTTTTTCCAAGTTTACTTTTCTCCAAATGTAATCTATCCACTATCTTAGGATCAATGTAACAATGACTTTCTCCTAAATCAATCAAAATAGCAACAGGCTGATTTATGGTCTTACCTTCCACCTCGATCATATTGGACTAGTACTCTGCTTGTCGATCATCTAAAGCTGCATAGATTCTTCCCATATCTTCAACTGTTGTAGCCTCTTGGATGTTGTGAACAATCTTCACTCTGTCTTTTCTGTGTGGGAAATCCTTGTACATCTGATATTCCTTGCATCACTAGCATTGGATTGGTGGTCTTCCCCTTTTTCGCAAGCAATATTCTTTCTTGAAATCCCTCTTAGCATACTTATATTGACGATTTCTATTAGGCTCATTCCTGTTGAAGGAAATTTTGAATCATTTCCTCCTTTGATCAAACTTCTCCTTCTTCTTGTCCTTCCAAGATTTCTGCAGAGATTCTCTTCCCTGGCCTTGCTCATACACATATTTAGCCTTCCTGATGGCTTCAATCAAGGTCTTGGGTTCATCATACTTGATCTTTTCCTTATAAAAGGCTGGCAGTCCACCTAGAAATCTCTGTATTTTCACTTTCACATCACCAATGAACCTGACATACTTTAACAATACTAATAACTTATTCTCGTACTATGCCATATTCATGATTCCCAACTTGAGTTCAAATAACTCCTGCATTTTCTTGTCATAGAAACGCTCTGAGAGGTACTCCTTCTGGAAGTACTTCTTGAACTTCTTCCAAGTGATCCTACTTTCATTAACATGTTCCACTTGCTTCAGTTGGTCCCACGACATTGCAACTTTCCCATGTAAATGTTAGGTGGAAATCCTGGCTTCTAGGTTGGATGAATAGTTATGCAACTGAAAATATCTCTTGATCCCAAGCAACCCTTCTTCGGCATCATATTCCCTTTCTCTTTCACCATCAAAGGAAGGTGGATTGATCTTCCTCATCTCTCCTTGCAAACTATCTACCTCTTGTTTCCTTCTTTGGAATCTGAAAGGAGACACCTATGGACTGCTTACGAGATCTTCCAATGCATAAACATTTCTTTCTAAATAAGGAGGTGAGTGGTGTCCATAAGTTTTGATAGAAATTTTGGAACAACCAACTCTTCCTTGATCATCCCTTATTTCATGGCACCCTCCTTCTCCCTCTTTTCTTAAGTTTGATCCCTTCTTCATTTGTCTCTACAACCGATTTAAGCTCTACAACACTTGAGCATTTATCTAACTTTTCTCTCTCATCAGTGTCTCGTTGTCTGCTTTGTAGCTCTGCACTTCCATCTTTAGGCTTCTTACCATTTCCTGCTCTCCTTTTCCCTTGCATCCATTGGACTCTATCTCTGTATTACCAACTCTGGTATTCTAGCCTTTAGCCTCCTTATCATGACTGGAGGATCCCTCGCCTTCTTCCATTTCCTCAATACACATCCTGAGTAGATGTTTTTAAACCCCTTAATTCTGCAAAATGTGCAAGCAACCATTTTGTTAGAATTATGCATATAATAAAAAAAAATTCCAAACCATGATACAGGTCTCTTTATTTTTTTTTGTTCATGGAGATCATATCCCCATTCTCTAAAAATAACAGTGTCCTATTATCCTTGGCTGACACAGAATTTTATCCTATGCAGACGCTTCCTTCAAACCACCTTCCCAGGTGACCACGACTAGAAACGCGACTAAATCCTTCCTTATCACTTTTTTGTCTCGAAGACCACTAATTCAGCCCTTAGCCCTCCTTCCCTCGGCTCTCAATATTCATATGACCATGGCCATGACCCTACGCTTTTCTGAAAAATCACTTGTCCAGAGCTTCAGGACTTCAAAACTTTCAGCCAGGACCAGATCAACGGTCCTCATCCTCTTTCATGATCAACGATCAAGATCCACTTCAGGACTTCGCGCTTCAGGAGTCTCAACTTTCCTCTCTTGCCTCCTCCCAGAATGCTTTTACCCAGAGTTCATGATCTGTCAATGGGTGTCCTCCCACATATTAGTGGTTGTGAATCAGTTCATCTCTTCGGGCTTCGAAAGTTTCAAAACTTTCCTCCTGCACTTTTTCTCGGAGTGCTTTCACCCGAAGTCAACGAACCTTCGACGTGTGTCTTTTGGACTCAACAGTCAATATGTACTCTAGCCTTCAGACCTTTAGGAGTTTTTGACCCAATGCAAACTGTCACATCTTTTCCCATTGGAGTGCCCAGTCTCCGGACTGCATGATCTATCACCATGTGGAGAAATACTGGAAGCGGACATGTGGCTCAATTAGGTAGGTTCCATGTGTCATGTTCTAACTGACTTTTCAATACTCCAAATGCCCAAAACTTACTGACATGTGGAACACATCCCATGTATCCACGTCATCCCAGGTGACGTCTGCAAGCCACGTCACTTCAAGAATTCTAGGATCCACATCACCTCTAGGTGATGTCATCGAGCCCCATCACTTCATCTCTTCGAGCTTCGGGACTTCAGGAGTTTCCATACTAGCACACTTCCAATTCTCTCAAACTTTGAATTCCCAAAATCGCCAATCTATCGCCATGTGTCCTCTTCGATCAGATGACTAAGATTAGCTTCAGGTCTTCACCCTAAGTCCATAGATATGCACCACGTGTCCACCTTAATCTGACGGTTGAGGCTTACTTCGGGTCTTCACCCGAAATCCACAGATTTATGCCACATCTCTTCTAGATTAGACAGCCCAGATTCACATCAAACGATCAGACACTTGAGATTTACTTCGGATGATTTGGCGACTGAGATATATTTTGTATGATCGAACGATCAAGATTTACTTCGTTTCTCCAGCTCTCCAAGCTTCGAGAGTTTCAAATCTCAACTGAAAACCTCTCGAACATATTTCTCCGGAGTTACTGATCTACTGACATGTACCTCTTGGTGATCGATGGTCAGGATCTACTTTGGCTATTTCACCTCCTCCTCATCCACAAACTTTTGGAGTTGTGGATCTTGCACCACCTTTCTCTCCTTGACGATGGACAACCCCAAACTACTTCTTTTATATGGAGTTTGGATGCTTGAGCCCTAACATGTCACATCACTTACTCCCTTTCAATTTGTGGGGGCATGCATCGATGGTTTGGAGTAACCCTCTTTTCACCTCGCAATTCTCCTAAGGTTGACATGTAACCCTCGGTGAAACCATGGTTTGGATTGCGGGACCACCTTGAGGGATTCTCTCTCATGCAAAATGGCTCCCCACAATGCGGACTGTCTATTGATCTCTCTCTCCAATGGGATTTGACAATGGTGACCTTAACCCTTGCTTCCTTTTTATCAGAAGACCCTTGTTCACTTGTCCTTCGATCCAATGATCATGGATCTCTCCTGATCCTACAATGGCGATCACTCCTGAATTCGAAGGGGATAGTCACGATCCTTCGAACCCCTTACAACGGGTTTCTGGTAATATTCTACAATTCCATTCCTCCTGAGATTTTCAACTCCATGGTCAGAGTTTGATCTATAACCACGAGACTCTGACCAACAAACACGACCCATATCGGCCCAATGTTTCAACCAAAAGCTCTGATACCAAAATTTAACATACCCAACCACCCACAGGTCGGGGCATGCTACCTTCAATTCCTCCCTTGAACTTATTTTTCTTACTAATACCTTTTTAAAATTTAAGGATGCATGAAAGAAAAGAATTTAATGACATGAACAACAATAGTCAACAAGCATGCATAGTCTAAAGATTCAATTAAATAATAATTAAATATACATTGGAAATACATTCATATACATGTAAATGATACCATAACAGATAGCACTTATCTTTATGAAAGATGACACCAACTGGCTACAGACCAAGGACGCTCCACCCAACCGTAGACACTATTGTTCCAAAACTCAAAAATAGAGTCACCCCTAAGCCAGGGCTATGAATCCACAAGGATGGTTCCAGAGTGTTACTTGGCTTCCCAAACCAGTCAGCACCCAAGCTCTCACAAGATTCCCAGCTCTCACAAAAATCCAAGTACCCAAATCTCTTCTACCTAGCTTGCACCACCCAAGAGAATGGACCTCCACCCTTCTCTTCCATGCAGTCCCTCTGGAATTCCTTCTCCTTATTCGGGCTCCAGCGCAACTGGTCTAGAATCTCAATGATGGAAATGTCAGGACTCACAACTTTGAGAAACGCTGGACCCGTGCCAACACAACTCAAACATGCAGGCCTCAAGTCACGACTGGATCACACTAGAAAACAATACAACCCACCATACCATGGCTAATTCTTAAGCAGTTCCATTCCCTTTCCCAAGTCAAGATGCGGATGAGGATGGATCAATGAATGGGTAAGTGGGTGCATGAAAGTCCGTGAGGGAAATTAATGAAAGTATAAGAAATTAGCGAACAATCCATCAGTCAAGCCCCCCATCAGACCAGAGGCAGGTTTAAGTAACTTTATGGGGAATCAAGAACCTCCTAGACTTCCCCAAAAAGCTCATGTAATTGATCCCCTCCCTTAGACAAAAAGGGGTAGTTAAAATAGGAATAAACACGTATCCCCTAAAGCCCCCCTCTCTTGTGGAATCATAGTGCCCTATAACTCTATTCATTGTCCGTCTAGCAGCCAACCATGTATTTATTATTAATAATGATAAAAAGCATTACATGTCTTGGGCACATTGGCCTTTTAATGATTGTTTGGGCACCTTGGCCTCTTATTTATACTTTCATGTAGCTTCCTCAAGGGTTTACCTTTTAACCATCTTAAGCCACTTTTCTTATTTTAGGGTTAACCCACTTCTAACCACTTGTCCACTTATTAATTTCTCCATTAAATTTATTATTTAAATAATTTATTTGTATCCACTTTGACTTATAGTACACTCATCACTTCACTTTATTATTTAAATAATTTCTTCTTTGCAACCACTTTGACTACTTTCTACTTTGACCTTTTGGGGCATCTAGATGACTCATGAGGGTTGTCAACCTTCACATGGCCATAAATCTCTAACCGTGAGGAGTTATGTGATGTTCCACATACCACCGAAAATCGAAGGACATGTATTATCCATAAATAATATTCTTACCTTCAAATATATTAAATCTCATACCATTATAAATCAAACAAACTTGGGTCCATTACCTAAACCTTTGTGCTACCATAATTTCCTACCATACTTTATTCAAGGGTTGACATAAATGACAACCAACTGAAATGATCAACAGATTTATGGCTAGAATGATGAGAATGCTCAGAGGAAGAAGAACTAGAAGTTGATGGTGGAGATGGAGCCTCAGGAGGGTCTCCTCCATCCCCTTGATTCACTGAATCATTATGATCATCATTTTTCTTCCCTTTCTTCTTCATTCTCTTCTCGTAGTCTCCATACTTTCGTTCAACCATTTATGACATGTGATAAAATACCATATGGAATTTTTTCTCTTGTTCATCGTGCTTGTCCCCTTCTTCCATTTTCTTCCTTCGACATGCACGACCAACTTCGGTATTGAAAGTCTTAAGAGTTCCTTCACCCTACTTATGCTTGGCCCTAGTAAGCATTTACACTAAAACATTCATGTCAAATATGATTGTTCTAATACCAACATGATCCGAGATCTTTTCATTGAAGTGACTTAAAAAGAATTGTATTAAATGAGAATAAATTAAAGTGCATCGTAAAGAAGGAAAATCTCAATAATGAAGATACATAAGAATAAAATATGAACACAAAAACTTGATAATGGAGTTCATCCCTGATGGACTACATCTCCGAGTCCTGCTCTCAAATGGGTAGGCCTTTTTATTAACTCGGCAAAATAGTTTGGAAAAATACATAAGTATACTTAATTTTGGAGTTAAGTTGAAAAAGATTTGCTCATATCAGAAAAAAAGCAACACCACTGAATTCGTGGAATCGAATTACCCAAAACCAACTATCTCCACACCTCAATCTGAGTATGTCACTTTCAGGCCCTTGAGAAAATTCGTCTCGGTTTTTGTGCCTAGACCTACAATTAATTCATGGAAAAATTCTCAATTTTTGTTTCGTTTGTACAGTCACGCACCTCCATGGTATGACCCTCGAACGCTTGACAGACTCAACTCTTATGTAATAAAAGAGGGTGGATATACCAACATATTCGTTAGGCTAGTTGGTTGGCATAGTTATATTAAGGCATAGTCTTTGGGGGAGGTCTCGGTTTCAAACCCGTCGACCTCCCATTTTACCCCTCCATATAACCTTTATCACCGGATATAGTAGATTGTTGTGATATGATGCTAACTGTGGTGGATAGATGGGATACGATGATAACTATGGCAAATAGTTGATACATGCCACCATTTTGGTGGAACTTACTCCAAGTTTGGCGAACTAGGTTGGCGCCAACCAACCCTTTATAACTTTTGAAATTTGATTGTTGGTCATCCTTGGGTGTTTTCCCACTTCCATGTGGCACCCCATGACTGGTCCATGTGGTATCTCTTTATTGGTCCACCCCATCCACTTGCACAGTCACCCTACTATGTCATGCCACCATGTCCCATACGGTCTACCATGTGGTTGTACGCATTTCCATGTGGCACTTCCTCATCGGTCCAAATGTTGACCTAAAAATGCCAAAAATGAGTGACACGTGCCAACCTCTGGTGCTGCCATGTCATCATGTTGACGTCATCATGACACGTGTTTCCCTCTGTATGTTCCATGTATATTGTCTGGATGTTGATTTCATCTGTACTGATGCTGGCATCAACAGTACAGATGTTAACTCATCCCTCCTGACTTGGCTAGGTTGACCAAAAATTTGACCACGAATATATTTTGATCTGTAACTACGTTTGACGAGTCGTTTACGTCGTTGGAAATTTTGCGACACACTCTTCGTGATGATGCTAATTTCACTAAGTTTTGAGGACTTTGAATTTTTTCCATTTCTCTGTTTGTTGAGGCCATTCTGAGCTTCCTGAGTTGCTTCTGCGAATTCTAAGTTGTCCTTAGACTTCTCTGGATCCTTTTTGGATCATACATCCTTTGGAAGGATCTCATCATACCTACCACATCTCCTGCAAAAACCTAGTCCTGTTGGGTAGTCTACTCATCTCCCTGAGGGTTAGAACCCTCTAACATGGATACAACTGGAGGAGGCACACCTCTTCCTCTAGCACCACAAGGTGTACTTCCCATGAGTCCTCTAACCATGATTACCTATGTGGACAATTTCAAAATTAATTATCGATACATCTTTAGTCATTTAATTTTCAACATAGTGGAAGGCATAATGGTCCAATCTCACAGGGTTGAATCCACTCTGATACCATATGTAACAATCCCTCCTTCAAGACATAAAATTAAGTAAGAAACAATAATGGTATTTTTTTTCTTTTTCAACCATCTATTAAAAAAAGTGTAATGCAAAATAATATACATAACATTATACATTCTAATCCCAAATACATCGCTATATCGTAAAAATAAGATACAACATCATTTTTATTAATAGATCAACCAATCCATATAAAGATAAAAAAGGACGTCTATACTCCCAACCTACCCTGTACGTTTAGGAACTCCAAGACACATAATCAATTCCCAAGCCCAAGATTCATCGGATTGATTTTGACCACTTAAGGTATCAGGACTGAAAACTCTTATGAGGAACATTGAGGTATTTACTCCCATAATTAAACTAGTCAAAACTTTGAACTAAATCCACAAGTAAGTAATTTAATAATTTTTCCAATACCAAAGACTGATCAATCATTATCTAAGAACTACTTAATACAATGTTGAGTCTACAATCTCTTGTAATAGATTCCCACTTTACTATTCATTAAGAATATCAAGACAAAGAAAATAATATATATATATATATAATTAGTACAAGCAGAATATGAATGCTTTCCAATTACAAATCAACCAAACTACTTA
>CBVK0101537300.1:0-37616 GCA_900067695.1 Picea abies | reverse complement strand
TCTTCCGATCTCACTCTATCATACAAGCTAGAATTTGAAGCTACCAACAATGTGGAAAAGTATGAAGCTCTCGTCCTGGGGTTGAGAGCCGCAAGGGAAATGGGAATTCAGGAGGTATTAGTGTTCAATGATGCAGAGTTGGTGGTCCAACAGGTTAGAAGCACTTACCAAGCTAAGAATCCTCGACTCAGGAGTTACAGAAATGAGGTATGGGGCCTAATTGACAGTTTCTTCTCAGCATTTAACATTTCTTTCATCCCAAGGGAGGAGAACACAATGGCAGATTCCTTGGCTACGTCAGCAAGTAATTTCAAAGTACCCTTGCCACCCAAATTTAGATATGATGTGGAAGTAAAATACAGGCCCTCCATACCTGACAACATCAAGCATTGGAAGGTTTTCAAGGATGATCTCGAGGTCAAGCAATTCTTGGAGACCGTCGAAGAATTTTCAGATATGCACATCGACCAAGACTCTGTCTCCGAAGAAGAGCTTGATGGGGGTAATTTTCTGAATAAGATTGCAGAACGTAACATTGTGCAGTTGCCCAGCAATCATATTCCAAGAGGATTGGTTCCTCTGGAAAGGCTTTTTGATAGAAACAATGTGTCACTAAAAGGGGAGACCACAGAGGATGACACTGGTACTATTCAGTGCAACATTGGGATCGAGAGTGAGCCCAAGTTTGTCAAATTGTCAGGAATCCTGACAGAGGAGCAGAGGTCCGAGTACACTGGACTTTTGAGGGAATTCGCTGACGTGTTTTCCTGGACCTACGAAGACCTCAAAACATATGACAATTATGTCATCGAGCATAAAATCCCATTAAAAGAGGAGGCAAAGCCATTTAGGCAGAAGCTAAGACAGATCAATCCTATGCTGCTGCCTATCATGGAGAGGGAAGTGAAGAAGCTACTTCAAGCTTAGATCATTGTACCGCTAAGGTATTCAAAGTGGGTGGCCAACTTGGTGCCAGTAAGGAAAAAGAGTGGAGAGATCCGGCTTTGTGTAGACTTCAGAAACCTGAACAGGAGCTCATGAAAGGATAACTACCCCTTACCAAACATGGAACATATATTGCAGAGGGTAACAGGAGCTTCCACGATGTCCATGATTGATGGTTTCTCTGGCTACAATCAGATCTCTGTCCTGCCTGAGGACAGGGAAAAGAAGACATTTACCACTCCATGGGGCACATTCATGTATGCCAAGATGCCATTTGGATTAATGAATGCAGGGGCAACGTTTCAGCGTGCCATGGACACAGATTTCATCGGTGAAAAGGATAAATTTGTGGTCATCTATCTGGATGACATCATAGTGTTTTCAAAGTCTGATAAAGAGCATTGTTGTCATCTCGGGAAGGTTTTCTTGAAATGCGGGAGTTTTGGCATTTCATTAAACCCCAAGAAATCTTTGTTCACCATGCTAGAGGGAAAATTACTAGGCCACATAGTATCAGCAGAAGGAGTCAGGATTGACCCTAGCAGAGTTGAGGCAATACAAGCCTTATTAGTCCCGAGGTCCAAGAAGGAGGTCCAGTCCTTCCTTGGCAAGATTAATTTCCTAAGGAGGTTTGTGCCTAAATTTGTCGAGGAGGTAAAACTTATAACAGCCATGCTAAGGAAAGGAAATGAAGTGAGGTGGACTTCTGAATCACGACATTCCTTTGAACAAATAAACAAGGCCCTGACTGAAGCCCCCGTGCTTATCAGTCCCGACTACTCAAAGGATTTCCTTATTTTATCCTTTGCCTCACCTAACACGGTGGCTGCTATTTTATTACAGACAAACAAGGTCAGCCTTGAGCAACCTATTGCCTATTTCAGCTGAGCATTGAGGGACACCGAAGTCAGGTATGACACTATGGAGAAGCAGGCCTATGCCCTAGTAAAGGCTCTCAAGGTATTTAGAATCTATGTCCTACAGTCAAAAAACATTTCTTACGTCCCCTCAGCTGCTGTTAAAGACATTCTTATCCAGCCTGACATAGACGGGAGAAGGAGTAAGTGGATAGCCAGGATTCTGGAGTTTGACCTGGAAATAAAACCTACCAAATTGATCAAAGGTCAGGGCTTAGCTAAGCTGTTGGCTGAAGCCAATTGCCAAGCTTTGGGGATAAGTTTCATCAACGAATTCTCAAGAATCCAGCAGGGTCGGCTGTCTAAAAGAGACCCTCAAAGGGATCCCCCATTGGCCCGATGTCCTTGGTATAAGGATGTCATATACTTTCTGCAGGAGTTGTGGCCTCCAGATGGCCTGCCAAGAAACAAAGCAAGAGCTCTGAAGCTCAAGGCAGTCAGATATTGCCTTATTGATCAAATCTTATACGGGAAAGACCCCCTGGGGGTACTGTTAAAATGCATGGATCCACAAGAGGCCAGCAGGATCATGTTTGAATTTCACAGCGGCCTATGTGGAGGGAACCACTTTTGGAAGGCCACAACCCACAAAATCCTCAAGGCTGGATACTACTGGCCCACCTTATTCACCGACGTCTGCAGAAGGGTCCAAGCTTGCATCAAATGTCAAATATTTTCAGGAAAGCAACAGCTCAAGTCTCTGCCTTTACAGCCTGTGGTTGTTTCGGGACCCTTCCAGCAATGGAGCCTAGATTTTATTGGAGAAATCCACCCTGCTTCCAGTGGGCAGCACAGATGGATCCTGACTGCCACAGACTTCTTTACCAAATGGATTGAATCTATCCCCACTAGGAGTGCTTCCCACAAGGTAATTATTGGATTCCTAGAAGACCTCATTACAAGATTCGGTTGCCCAAGAAAGATCGTTCTAGATAATGCAACCTCATTCAAGGTTGAACCGCTGGTTAAGTTCTGTGAGCAATTCGGAATCAAGTTGATTCACTCCACTCCATACTCTCCCTAGGGAAATGGTTTAGCAGAATCCTCCAATAAAAGTCTCATAAGGATCATCAAAAGATTATTGGAGGACAACAAAAAAGCTTGGAATTCAAAGCTGAAATTCGCTCTATGGGCTGATCGGGTGACTACAAAGAGATATATAGGCATCTCCCCTTTCCAATTAGTATATGGAGCAGAAGCTGTCTTCCCTTCTCAGCTGGCCATTCCCGTATTGAAATTCTTCCAGGATTATCAAGAAGAGCCTAATGACATGGTCAGAAGGATTCACCAATTGGTAGAAGTCCAGCAGGCCAGAGAGCAGGTGATGATCAGAGTTAAGGACCACCAGCAGAGGATCAAGCAGGTTTTCGATAAGAAAGCCAAGAAGGAGAAGTTCCAGGTAGAAGACCTGGTACTAAAATGGGATGCTCCTAAACAAGACAAGGGCAAGCACGACAAATTTGAGGCCCTATGGATCGGGCCTTTCAAAATATCAGAGGTTTTCTCGAATAACACATATCGGCTACAGGATTTGGAGGGTGAAGAAGTTTTCAGCAGCCCAGTAAATGGGCATTTTCTTAAAAAATGTTTTGTCTGAGCCTTTCGTGGCTCTTATGTTTTGTAAATATTGTCTTTTATGTTCTTCATTTTTAATTTTATTTTTCGGCTTAATAGATGACTCCATAGCCCAACAGCAAGGCACTGAAACTGAAAAATGAGTCCTTAGAGCATCACAGGGATGAATCTATCCCCCATGGAGCCTAATGTTAGCAACATTACTTGTCTTCGGCCTCGGGATATCCAGGTTTGAGATCGCATCGAAAGAAGTGCCCAAGCACAGCGCATAGAAGAAGTCATGTTCGGACTTAAAAACGAGCGAGCGAGCAAAGTTATAGTGTCAACGGTCCTGATCCATCCACATGAATAGATCAGTGGTTGGCGGGAAATCGCGGATAGCAGAGTTGCATCAAGATTAGTGCAAACAGATCACGCCCACATTTTATACAGGAAAGAATAGCAACCGTCCATCCAAGGGATGCGTGGCACGAGATCCAGTCGCGTCAGCTTTTCGGCAGTCACGAGTTCGATGGGTAGCGTCCATATACATTCATGAAGAATCTCGACCGTCCATCCAAAAGGACACATGGCGTGCGATCATGTCATGTCGGCATTCGGGGATTCGAGGGGTAAGAGATCCTCGTCATTTTACATCTCAAAACCCCGAACCTCGAAACGTCGATAAGCACCTTTGAAGCTAAGCCCATGGTCCTAGCACCCAGTCACATCAAGCGAGCATGATAACGGAGGTAGCCCTCTTCTAACATCAAATGTCATCTCAACCGTTCCTTTGGAGGACACACGGCACAGATCTGAGTCACAGGTGGGGCCTTTCAGGATTTTCATAGTGAAAACGCCGAAGTCATCTCAGCCGTCCATCCATCGATGAAACTCGGGTGCATTAGTCTTAAAAGGGGTATGGGTCTGGGTGGCCAGGACCTGCGCGCTCAGATCTATGGTTAGGAATAGATTCTGTAGGCCCCCTGCCATTCTACCTTTAAGCAGAAGGGGGGGTCCAGAATTGAGCGCATAGCTCTCTAGCGGCCAAGATCGAGGAGCCTAAATCAACGGCTGAGGCTTCATTCCGGACCCCCCTTGCCTTTCTTCCTTTAATCGGGGAGGGGTCCCAGAATTGATGTGTTATTATTGTGGGGCCCCTTGCCTGACGTGTCACCTTTGGTATCGTCCTCACCGTTGCCACCTGTTCTCCACTTACCGCCTTCCTCTTCCCCTGTCATCTATCCAACTTCCCTCACTCCATACACATGGCACCTCCTCAACTAGTCATCCTCTCATCTCCTACCATGTGTTCTTCTCATTCCTAGTCACCTTCTCCTGTACTCCCGCACTCCATGCTCCTTCCTCCTCTGTCCTATTCAAACCGTGTAGCATTCCTCAGCTGATGTCACAGCCCCTGTTTCTTCTCCATCACCTCCACAATGTTCACACCTTTAACCCCCATCACACCCTCGTCCACATCAGCCATAGGGGTCCCTCGCATCAGTCCAGTGAAGTAGCGTCCAAAGAAAGACCGTTCGGATGATCCAGGTGGCACCATTAGGAGACCTCCACATTCCAGAAGGCAGAGTTGACTGAGGCCGTCCCCGATACCAAAAAGCAGTTATTGTGGCAGTTGCTGGTGGTTGAATATCAACTCTGCCATAAAAGGAAGGTCTGGAAAAAGACTAATTCACGTCGAATCACCTGCAGAAGGACAATCTGAAATCTGATGGTGTCTGTCATAGGTGCACGATCATCTTGAGTGTGCATGGGCAGACTGTCAGAAGACATGCAGACGCAATATTTTTAATGCATCATCTTTTTTTTGCTGTTGTTGTTGTTTTGGAGTATATGTAGGCGTTTTCGCCATTTTTGTAAGGATCGATGGTTGAGCAAGGCTCCCGATTGTAAATTTTTGGTGAAGCGTTGGTCGCTCTGGTTAATGTATAAGGCATTTGAGATTTCTTACTTTATGGATGTCAGTTTCCTTTCCATTTCTTTGTTTACTGTGTTAGAACAACTCGGAATTGGAGGATCCAGTCGAGTTGTAGCTATTATAGGATGGTGTAGGTTGGGTCACTGTAACAGTTGCATTGTTTCTAATCGGTTCCTGTGATTTTCTTATCACTGAACGACTTGGAATTGGAGGATC
Source organism: Picea abies (assembly GCA_900067695.1). Taxonomy (NCBI): domain Eukaryota; kingdom Viridiplantae; phylum Streptophyta; class Pinopsida; order Pinales; family Pinaceae; genus Picea; species Picea abies. Next base: position 32,045 of record CBVK0101537300.1, on the reverse strand, counting down.
CCGTCGAGTCACCCCTCAGCTCCTTGAGGCTCTAGACCAAGAGGATCTTGGCTTCCGAGATTTTCATCCTCAAGCTTCTGAAGGCTTGTCACCCAAGGTAGTCTTGCTCGCCCTTCTCACAAGTCTTCCCTCTACCACCCTTTAATCCATTTACTGACAGAAGTTGGATCAAGACCTCCCTTGCTGCATACATACCGGGCCCAGTTTCCTGAGTTAAAGTTTTATCTTCTCAAGTCTTTATCCATTTGATCACCCCATTAAACAAATCGTGACATAAAAACTGATGGGCGTCGGGCTCTGCTCCTGCAAGCAATCCAGGAGTGACTTCTGACGCTAACAGTTTAGATACCAAAATGATAGGTAAAATGTCCATTCATAAAATTAAAACATTTTTAAACTCCAACATAAACTAAATTCATTTTTTCCATTTATTATGATATCGAGTGAAATAAATTTTATTAACATTATAAACCATACTGTAACATAACTCAACTCTATTTTTAAGGAAATATTTCAATAACTGACTTTCAATGATTTAAATATTATTTCTAAAATAAACTAAATCCAAACATACAAATATACCACTATTTCAATAACTAAATATACAAATATACCACTATTTCAATAACTAACTTTCAATGATTTTATTTCTAAAATAAACAAAATTGAAAGATACAAATATATCACTATCACAACTTTTGTGTAACATCTCATAAATAACAACATATAAATTGACGCCTTCTATATAGACTCCCTTCTATATAAACTATCCTCAACACTCTTTTTCAATTATACCAACTTCTTTTGTCCCTGATGATAGGTGCGGTATCCACCCAAAATATTGAACTTTTCAAAAACCCTCACACAATTATATCCAGAAAAATCTACTGCAACATACAAATTAAATTAAATAATTTATATTTAATATCGACTCATGATAAACACTCTCTCGAATAAGTTACAAAGTATCATGAACATGATTCGATATATGATTTTCTTTAGGCCGACCTTTTCCAATTACATAGTCACATGGTAGCATTAGATCTTCCCACGTTGGGAATATGTGCTCTATATGGAGAAGTATGCTCATATATTACTAAATCATGGAAAGATTTAAAGATGTTGCTAAACATATATGGGTTTAGTAACATCTTTAAATCTTTCCATGATTTAGTAATATATATATGCTGACCTTTTTCGTTGGTCGGGTGGTGGTATTACACATCGTTTTCATCTATGCAACTGGGAGATTCTTGCAAAACCGAAGTCTTTAGGAGGATCAGGTCTTAGGAATATCTTCCATTTTAACCGTGTCTTGGCTGCAAATTCACTATGGTGTGTTCTGATGAAAGAAGGGATTTGGCACCAAGTGATCAAAGACGAATATCTCCCCTATAACTCTGTTGCAACTTGGCTTAGATCGGCCACAATTATCCAACCTTCAACTTCACAGATTTGGAAAAACATGATGAAATCACTTCCTCTCATCACTCACTGGTTAAGTTGGAATCCTGGTAATGGGCATTCAATGTTAATTGGACTAGACAAGATATTGGGCATTGGTGATTCCTCATTACTCTCCTAGGATCTTTTGGTGGCCTTAAAGAATAAAAATATATGTTATCTTTTTCAAGCTAGGGCCCATTCTTCCTTGGGGTTTATAACTGATCAATGGAAAAGCAGCTTAGATTTGGGACTATTAGGGTCCATGGCTACCAAATAGAATTCCTTTTGTAAGGCTCTTATTGATTCGGGTATCCACCTCTAGCCTAGAGATGACATTTTAATTTGGACTGGTGGAGACCATTCAGGTATTCTCTATGTTAAAAATGTTTATAATGCACTAGCGAAAAAATTGTGGCCACATCGAATCGAAGGATGCAGGAGGCACTTGTGGACTTGGGATCTAGCCTATAAGATTAAATTGTTTACTTGGCTTGCTATGGAAAACAAAATTTTAACCTAGGAAATTCTTCAGAAAAGAGGCTGGAAGGCCCTAGTATATGCCCATTATGTTTCAGGGACTCTGAGATTGTTCTGCACTTATTTGTAAATTTCTCTTTCACTCACAACCTGTGGCAGTTTCTACATACAACTTTTAGCCTAAGTTCACCTTGGGGTGGAAGCTCATTATCAAATTGCTTTGACACTTGGCTGAAAAAGGAAAAGGTTTTTATTACTCTTCCCTTGTTGGCATGTTGGTTCATTTGGCTGGAAAGAAATAAGTGTTTATTTGAATCTCGTATTCCCTCCATCCAAGGGGTTGTCATTAAAATTAGAGGGATGTTGGAAAACTCTTTTGGTCAGCGTCCTTAGAAAGGGAAGAGCACTAGAATCAAGAAGACACCTGATTTTACTCTGGCTTATATTGGTTGGTTTGATGGTGCAGCCCAAGAAAATGGGCTTTTGAGTGGGGTTGGGGGAGTTCTAAAGCTATATGGAAATATTATTTACAGGTGGACGCTCAACTGTGGTCCAGGCACAAACACAAGGGATGAACTTCTCAGAGTGTGGGCTTCCTTAATCTTGGCAACTCGGTTGGGAATTGATCATCTCCAAGTCTTTGGGGACTCAAAATTTGTGATAGATTGGAAAAATCACAGGGGAAATTTGCAAGTCACTTCACTTGTGAGTTGGATGGAAAGGATACTGGATCTTACAAAATATTTCAACACTATCAGATATGATCACATCTACATGGAAGAAAATGGGGAAGCAGATGCTTTATCAAAACAATCTCTTCAGGCGCCAAAAGGGAAGATCCACTACAACAAATGGAAGGATGGTCATGAGGGCCCCTCACTTTTCTTGCACCTCTATCTGTGATTGGTTTTCACATGATTTTTGGGTGGTTGTGATATTTAGATGGATCTGGAAATCCTCTATACATCAGAGTTAAAAGTTTCTAATATGTTTTGTTTTTTAAGCTGCCTTCTGCTATGTTTTGACTTTATATGAAAAGCACTTGAGGGTCTGTTTTGAAAGACCTTTTAGAAGTGACTTGGATATGGATGTAATTTATCATCTTTGTACTTTTTTATGAGATCATCATATATATTAATATATTGAGAAATTTTCTGCTAGAAAAAACATCTTTAAATATTTCTCCATTTATAATTATATCATTGTATATAAGTTAGTTTAGATTCATTTTAAATTTGAATGTATTAAGTACTAAAAGGGATCAAGTTGATCAAGGTATAAAATTTTCTTCGAGTTTTGTACTTTAAAAAAGGGTTGCACCTCAAGGGATTTGATCCCTCTCAACAATTGATAGATTTGGAATTAATATGAATCTAGGCTAGTTTTAAGTTTAAAAGTTAATTTTTTAAACAAATTTTATTACTTTTTTATCACGTAGGAAGTATATATCACTTAGCCACTTTTAGGGGAGAGAAATTTCAATTAGGTAAAGGAAATTAAAAGTGTATTTTTTGAACTTTTAGCTTCATAGATGCTAAATATTCCTGGTAAAGATAAATGAAATATTTTATAAAAAATATATTTACATTTTTTAAAATCATTTAGAATATGGCTAAAATGTAGTATTTTAAATCATTTAGAATTTGACTAAAATATAGTCTTTTTAAATCATTTAGAATTTGGGTAAAATGTAGTATGGGAAAACCATAGATTGATTCTCAAATGATAAAAAGTAACACCCCACTTTCCCCCAAGTCTGTAATTAAGTGTAAGACTTCATGTTTTATGAATAATGAAGACCGTAATTGTGTTTATGATAATGAAAAACACTAGATAGTTGACTGAGGAGGGAAGCCTGCAATGAGGAGGGAAACCTGCAATACTGGCCATGATACCACAAGAGGTACTAGTGAGGTGGAAATGAGAAGTTTTAATGAGGAAAATAAGAATCTTTCCCAATAACCCAGCATACACTTGCATGACTTGAATGTATAATTTGTCCATATTACCATGTTTACCTTGACCATGAGAAATTGTTAATGGCATGTAGATTGGGTGGTTGGAGCAGTTATAACTGCCTTCAAAATTGGTACTTAGAGAAGTAAAGGGTTGGTTGTAGTGCCAACTAGAAGTATGCAACAAATATTCCCCCCTTTTAATTGGGAGCTTGATTCTGACAGAAGGGAATGAGGATCCCAAGGAATGAGGAAGAGGGCAAAAGAACTGGAGGATGTGCAAACAAAAATAAAATTCGGCAACACGCAAAAGAGAGATGAACACAATCGTGCAGATACACAGAGACTGTGGACATCAACAAGAATGAGAAAAAATAGTTACAATACACAATCTTGAGAAAAACAAGAACTAGGAAGCATGTCCAAGACATGAATGGTCACCTTAGAATGCAACTTGGTGTTGGCTGGAAATAAATTGACACTAGTAAGGGGTGGTCATCGAGGGAATGTGTAGCAGAGAAGGGGCTCCATTGTGTAGAGGAAATCTAGCTTGAAGGGCACCTGATAAACTCGTGGAGGTCTTAAGATTAGTGGGAAGAGGGAAACTTTTGTTGTTTCCAGTGGAGTGGAGGAGAATAACCTCCCTGATCCATTCTTGACTTGTTGATTTAGTTGTGATATTCCCCTGATGTTATCATTACCTAGCATGGGGGTGGCTTGCCACAGAAAGAGAAAATACAACATAGGGGATGAAAGGATTTCCCCCACAGTCAATTGGCGAGTTAATTTCATCACTGAATAAATAAGCGATTTCACTTGTAATATCTCTTGGATGCATGGTAATGATTATATACTATATCCCATTCATGAAATGGCTTAAACCTAAATGAATGTCGTCTTCTGCTTTCTTGTATCCCTTTTGCTAGTTGTTGGCTCTTATGATTAATGATAACTAAAGAAGATTTTCTTAGATATGTAGTTTACAATTATATTATCTATGCTTTATTTCCCCGTTTATTTAATCTACAAGGACATGCCTTAAGGAAAACCTAGTTAGAGGTCATTTAACGTAGAGAATTAAGGAGTTCATGGGATTTCCCCCCCAAGTGTTTTAAATCACATTCATAGTTTCTTGTTTTCTATTAAATATGAGTTTAGAGGTGATTTCCCAACTCTGTGTAAGTGGGATGAGTTTTATGTCCTAGACAAGTATTGAATTCCAACAGAGTCATTTTTTTCTACCTTGTGCTCAACCTTATGGTGTAAATCCCTCCTATCATAAGTATGAAAATTGGAACTTGGGAGAAGAAAACCAAGGAACTTATTAAGAACCTTGCATAAATAGACGAGAAACAATGGTCATTAGATTGACGGGGAGGATGAACATCAATTGTTCGATCGTTTTTGTTGATTAAGAATCGAAGGTGGAGCCTCGGTTAATCAGGTCATCGAATAATTAAGGCATTGGAAGCTCTGCGCCAAAGGTGTTAACCTATATCTACAACCTAGTGCTAGTGGCACAAGATTCCACACAAGGTTCCACCCTTTTTCCACATGTAAATGAGAGAGAGAAAGAATGCCATCATAATGATGTGTCGTGCTAGCATGGTGGATAGAACACTGTGTGGAATTGAAAAGTATCAGCATTTGATTGGTGTGGTTCAAGTGTGGGCCCAATCGGACTTAAAACCTTTGCATTAATGCCTTAATCGTCATTCAACAAATCTAAGGGCCGAGAAATCTTGGTCATCGACCTTCAAACATAAGCTTGGGAGGGGGTTTGTCACCCCAGAGTAACCATACCCCCGGACCACTAGAGTTTTTCCAAGCCCGTTTTCCCTTTGTGCTTTCCTCATATCTCAGTGCCCAATTGGGGAAGGTTTCAGGAAGGGTTCTGACCCATTACCTTTGCGAGTGTAAGAGTAGAAAGGAGGATGGAACATATGTCGATGACATCAAAATTATATACTAATGCCAACGATAGGTGGAAAGGTATCAACACCTGATTGGATGAACCCTTGTGTTCTGTGACGACGTGTATTGCCACGTCATTCCACACGTCATGCGGTGGTTGGTCCATGTGTCAAGAAGATATTGTGCCACGTGTCTAGGGTGTTTAGATTTATGTACAACATAGGGTGTGATGACGTAGAATCCACATGTCGTTCCATGTCAGGTTCATGTGTCTTGGATGCCAGCTGGATCACCTCCCTTATGTGCCTTCGAACCAAGGATAGATCTCGACCATCAAATCTGGGAGTCCGAGAGATATTGTTCGTTGATCTCGTGGAGCGAAGCTCAAGAGGGATTCACTTGCATCTGATAATCAACCACATGGAGTATCTTAGGAAGTGTCAAGTGTGGGGAAATCCACTGGAACCCAATGCCCGATGAGTTGAGGAGGTCGGTGGGTATGTGTGTCCTAGTTGGGGTATGGCCTGAGGACCAAACCACTGGATAATTGACCACCCAGAGAGGTTTTAGTTGTGTTGAGTGCGGGAGATCTACTAGATCGCAATGTCCAGTGGGCATAAACAACTTCCAGATCAGACACTGATAGTACATATGTCTTGACAGCTCGACACCATGTTTTTCCACGTAGGAAGGTATAGTTAGCAACGATCCATGTCGGTGCCATGTGGATATGAGATGGACTTGGCAGGAAAAAGTATGAGAACTTCAATAGGTTATAAATTTTGATCCCAAGCTTGGTTTTGAGCATGGTTACAGTCCCTGGAAAACTCTTGATGAGCAAAAATGGAACATGGGGTTAGAATTGGATTTTAGAGGGGATTAAGAGAGGTGGATTTTTTTTAGAAAGGAAAATAGAAAAAAAAATTGTAGATCCCACCAACCTAAGTGAGGTTAGGGGGCCGAGTGTGTTACATAAAAACTCCAACATAAAATTAATTGTGAATGGATGAGATATTTTATGATGTTGAATGAAACACACTAAAAGTTATTTATCCCATTTGATGTAAATTCAAAACCTTAAAAGTTATCTGAAAATTTACAACACTCCAAAAAACAAAATTTAGTTATAGTTAGAGAGAATTTTCTCCTCCTCAATTCTTTGATCCTCACATAGATAAATAAATAAATAGATAAATGTGTGTTTGTGTGTAAAGACAATTGTTTTTTCAACTGACATATAATTTCTTTCTAGTTCTTATCAATATTTGTTTTGGTTGTCCTAAAAACAAATATTCCCTCCAAATCCTTGGTCGACTCCCTAGTCGCCCCTAGGCCCTCCTTTCATCTCTTCGGCTCCCTCTCACCAACTCCCCTTCTTTTACAGTCGATCCTCACCCCCCCCTTCCGCCCCTTGGACTCGAAATGGCAGTCCCGGATCCGGATCCTCCTGACGTTTTAGAAGAAGTGGTGGATTTCAAATCCCTTGTTGGCTCGCTACCTCCCCCCCCCGACACGACCAATCACCTCTCATTTTGTAAAGAACTGGACCAGATTCCTGAGATCTCAATCCCCAACATGACAGCGAGACGAAAAGCTCTTTCGTTTGCTTCGCAAGCCCTAGTTGGACAATTTATGGACCTTTGGCCTTCCCCACGTCAAATAGATCTTTGGATTGAATGGAACTGGCATCTATTGGTTCAAGGAAGGATGAATCACTTCTTCTATGGTAAGGGTTTCTACATTTTCTATTTTGAACTTAAAATAGATAGAGATTTAATTTTCAGAAATGGACCTTACTTCTTTGGTCCCATAGGACTCTATTTAAATAGCTGGACACTGGATTTTAATCCTGAGAATGACATCCCCTCAGCAGTCCTAGTTTGGGTACATCTCCCACATATTCCCTTTCACTGCTGGGGAGACGAAGTTCTAAAGAGCATAGGAGATACTCTTGGGAAATACATTGACAGGGCGGAACCCAAATCTAGCCTATACTCCTGCGCACGAATTTGTGTAGAAGTAGATCTAGAAAAAGGGCTCCCAAAAGAAATAAAACAAAATTTAGATGATTGGATCCATATCCAAAAACTTAACTATGAACAACTACCATTCAAGTGTAACTCCTGTCATGAATACGACCACTTTGCAAAAAACTGCCCAAGCAACAAACAACCCATAGAAATTGAAACCCCACCCCAGGAAGATGGTTGGCAACAAGTTTACAAAAAAAAACCCTAATGGAAAAAACAATGGACCTCGTGCAGGACTTTCAGATCCCCAACCACTAGCAGTGACAAATCAAGGCCAAGCCACAAAAATTCCCCCCAAAAAGACCCCCACACCGCACAACATTCCTCCTCCAAGCAGCAATTCCTTTGAAATCCTCAGCAAGCCCTCTCCCAATCAGAACCCCTTTCCATAAACTCTCCCTCCCCAACCCCTTGACCCTACCCTCATCGACAACTCTCTTGACACAGATACAGAGGATCCCTCTATGGAAGATTCAGATCCACCAGTGTTACAAGAAGTCTCTAACTCAAACTTGCAAGTGCTTAACCTGCAAGAGAGAGAAGAAGGAGAACTTCTGCCAGAGAAACCCAAGAAAACAAAACTTCGATCTAACAAAGAGGCCAGAGAAGAAGCAACAACCAAAGAAAAAGCGCAAGCCAGACAACAATCTATAGAACACAACATTCATATGTCAACATGAAAAATGGGAGCCAAAGGAATGGAACACTCAGGCCCAGGCAGTCGAGTTCCCCCAAACCCTCCCCCCCAATGATAATTCTCTCTTGGAATTGTAGGGGTTTCAGTAGTAAACTAAAAGCCAAGGTTCTAAAAGATCTGAAAGGAATGGTCAATCCTTCGATCATTCTCCTCCAAGAAACAAAAATGGAAGCAAAATCCATAATGGAAGCAACAAGCAAAATTTACAAAACCATTGGTGGAATAACAGTCAGCTCTCAGGGAGCTTCTGGAGGTATAGCAACGATTTGGAATGAGCAAATATGGACCTCTGAGGTAACTTCTGAAACCCAAAATTGGATTCTTACAACCTAAAAAAATAAAGATGACAACAACATTATTACGATGATTAATATTTATATGCCAAACTCCTATAAAGATAAGCTGGCAACTTGGGCCTCCCTTTCAAATCTTCGAAATATAGTGGATCTTGCCACCTGCATAATTGGAGGTGATCTAAACACTCACCTCAGCCAGGGGGGGGAAAAAGGAGGAAGTAAAGTCAGAGATCCATTCTCTGAAAACCTGGTTGATCTTATTTCAGACTGGGATATGCAAGATATTAAACCAATCAAAGGACATTACACCTGGAATAATAGAAGAGCAGGTCTCCAACACATTTCTTCCCACCTGGACCAATTCCTTATCAACAGTAATTTTCTTCTCTCCCCCCTAGATATATCCTCCCAAATCCTTCCCTCATCCATCTTTAATCACAAGCCCATCATTATGTCCTTCCGCCCCTCCCAGAATTTGGGTCCCCTTCCATTCTGGTTCAACCAGTTGTGGCTTGATAACTCAGACATCCCCTTACTTGTCGCTGCAGCCTGGAATGCTTCCTTTTCTAGATCCCCCAATTTTGTCTGGGAAAGCAAGCTAAAAACAATCAATCTAGTGCTTAAAGACTGGGCAAAAGAGTCCTACTCACCCCCCCACAAAGAGAATCAGGACAGACTGGAGCAACTTAGACAGATTCAACAGCAAATCGAAACAGACCTGGCGATAGAAGATCTAGTAAATCAAGAGAAAGAAGCACAACAACACCTCCAGACCACGCTTCGCGAAGAGGAAGAACGCTGGAGGTTGAAATCCAGGACTCTCTGGATAAAGGCTGGAGACTCTAACACCTCCTTCTTCCACAAGAAGGCACAATCCCGAAGGAAAAAGAATACAGTGACAACAATTGCCTCAAGCATAGGTCAGCAAATTGACTCCTATGAAGAGATAAAAGAGGAAGCCTATCACCACTTTAGCAATATTTATCAACAACCAATAGAGGACACAATGCAAGAGGAAAACAAAAAGTTCCTGGAAAATATTCCCAGCCTGGTCACCAATGAAGAAAACATCCATCTTACTCAAGAAATAACTAAGGAAGAAATTCATAAAGCCATCTGGAGCCTTGATCCTGACAAAGCGTCGGGGCCTGATGGTTTTCCAATCATATTTTTTTGGCATTTTTGGGATGTTATCAAAAAGGATCTGAGGAAAATGCTAAATTACACTCTACGAAAGCAAAAGGTAGGAGGATCCACAAATTCCATGTTTCTTGTGCTCATCCCCAAAGATTCTAATCCCTCAAATTTCACTCATTTCCACCCAATCTCTCTTTGCAACTCCTCCTACAAAATCCTCACCAAGATTATTACAAATCGTCTCAACCCCCTACTTGCTAAGCTAATCTCAGGAAATCAGACTAGCTTCCTCATAGACAAACAAATAACAAATAATGTCATCTTGGTACAGGAAGCAATACATTCAAGCAAAAAAATAAAAATCCCTGGAATGGTCGTAAAGCTAGACATGGCAAACGCCTTTGATAGGGTAAAACATAACTTCCTCGTTTCAGTTCTGCAGGCTTATGACTTCTCAGAGAACTTCATCAATTGGACCAAAGCTTGCATTAGTAATCCTTGAATCTCCCCTCTCCTCAATGGGCACCCAACAAAGTTCTTCAAAGAAAGCAGAGGTCTCCAATAGGGTTGCCCTCTATCCCCCTCTCTCTACATACTTCTAGCAGATTCCCTCAGTCGCAAACTGGAAGTGGAAAGGAGAAATGGAAAACTCCCAGGCCTACGCATAGCAAGAGGAGTCAAGGAAATAAACCAATCCCAATTCATCGATGACACTCTTATGCTTGGGGCAGCCACTGTGTGCACTGCCACTCGTTTCCAAAAGACCCTCAACTCCTTCCTTGCAGTCTCCGGAGGTAATTTAAACCTTCTCAAATGCAGGATTTATGGATGGCACGTCCCAGGACACATAAAGGAATAGATAGCAAGAATCTTTGGCTTTCCCATAATCACCTCTTGGAATCACTTCAAGTATCTGGGTATGCCTATTTTCCTTAGTAGATACAACTCTTCAGCTTGGTTTGAAATAGTTGACAAAATTACATCAAGGATTCGGAGCTGGGGAGGCCAATGGCTCAACCCTGCAGGTAAAACAGTCTTAATCAAATCAGTGCTCTCCTCTCTTTCGATCTTCCAATGCTCAAGACTCCTAGCTCCTAAAAGCATTCTAGAGAAAATTGGCAAATCCTTAAGAAGTTTTTTGTGGGCAGGAGGCAAAACAAATACAAAGAGATTCCATCTAATTAATTGGAAGCAAGTCTGTCAACCTTATAACAAGGGTAGGTTGACGATCAAAGATCAAACTATTATGAACATATCTATTGGAGCAAAGCTAGCATGGCAACTTGTAACATGAAACTCAGATTGGTGGAAGAAAGCATTAGTGGAAAAGTATGTCCAATCTCCTAGACTAAGATGTCTAGAGGAACCTTTGCCTGCTACCCCGGGCTACCCAATTTGGCGTCTTCTAAAAAATGTAGCTTCTCTAATTCAAGCAAAACTCTCTTGGGCTCCCGGTAATGGAGAGACAATAAATATATGGATGGATACAATCCTCAATCACGAGCCTTTAAAATCTCTAGAGATCTTACACCCTCTTAAAAACTGGTGCTACATGAATGATCTAACTAAACTACAAGACTTCTGCCTCTGGAATAATGAAGGGGACTGGGTTAGTTGGAAACCTCCCAATCTCCTTGAGAATCTCACCCCCCTTCTTCCTGTTCTCTTTAATAATATGGTTGGTTGTGCACCCCTCAACCTCTTTACTACAGATTCCCGTAGCTGGGGAGGAAAACCCTTTTCTGTCAAAGAGGGATATTCCCATATTCTTTTGAATCTCCTTGGACTCCCCACCTCCAAGCTCTGGAAGGAAATCTGGTCTAGACCCTCACTTCCCAAAGTCAATGCTTTATGTTGGCTTCTTGCTCATGGTAAAATTTTAACTGCTGAAAACTTATTAAAGCAGGGCATTCAGGGGCCTTTCAGATGTCCCCTCTGTCTTGAAGCCTTTGAAACCATAACCCATCTCTTCCTAGAATGCAACTTTGCCCTTCAAATCTAGAGCCTTATATACCTTCCTATACCAAACATATCTTCCCTTCCCGACAGCTGGACCACCCTTCTTACTCATTGGAAACAAAGATATTCTGGCAGTTTCAAAAATAAAAAGGGTTTCACCCTCCTTTGGAAAAAAATCCCTAAATTTCTCACTTGGGAGATATGGCTAGCTCGTAACCAAGCTATCTTTCGTGGCAAGTCTCCCTCGGTCAGTAGCTCCTTCACAAAGATATGTGGTATAACTTCTGAAGTTTTTAAAAATAAAGCAATAGATCTTGATCCCCCAGGTATCTTGGATTCAAGTGAAGAAGGTTGGGTTAATTATATCTGAGGACCAATGAAGAAAAAAGTAATATCCCAAGTACAAGCCTCCATGCAATTAGATTGGCAATTGCGCCTCGATGATAGCAGCTTCTCTGCCTGGCAGAGCTAGCAACATTCCCACCTTCTTTTCTTTGATGGTGCAACAACTAGAAACCTAGGGGTGGCAGGTGTGGGGGGGGTCATCTATGATTCCGAGGGAAATAAGTTAATCGATTATTCTTGGGGTCTTGGAAAAACAACAAACAACAAAGCAGAATTCCTAGCAGCTTACATGGGACTCAAGCTTGCCCAAGATCGACACATACAGGCTCTAATAGTCTTGGGCGATTCTAAAATTGTCATCAAAGAATTGAGAGGGATATCCAATTCGACAAAAGCTTCGCTCAAAATCATATCAACGGTTATAAATTCTCTAAAGAAAAGATTTGTGTGTCTGAGTTTTTTCCACGTTCTCCGAAAACAAAATACGGAGGCTGACAAAATGGCCAAAGAGGCTAAAATCCTAGAACAGATTAACCTCCTCGCCAATCAAATCCATTCCAATGTTTGGCTTCCCTAAGCATTTATGTTCCTTAGTCCCCCTCGCACTTGTAGGAATTAACCACTCCACTCTCCCCCCCTCCCCACTCACCTCTCTATTTTTCCAGGTTCACACCTACTTCAACATCCCACGTCACTCTCCACTCGCTCACCCACACCTTCGATACTGCTCCCCTCCCCCTTTTTGTCTTGTCCTCCCCTCATCCTGGCATGCGCGAACACGTGCCCCATATTTCCTTCACATGTCACATACCTTCGCTCCCATACCACACCTCAACACATTTCACTTCCAAGCACTTAAATTCTACCTCTGGACGCCCGTCTGTGTTATTCCACTCGCGGCAACCCAGGCCCCGTCTCATTCTTCTCTGACTGCTCGCTCGATGGAAATCATGAGCCCTCTTTATAATGGCCTATGTAGGCCTTCTTCCAGCATTCAATTGCAACCCCTCTCTTTCATTATTCAATTTATCCCTTGCACTTCTGAGCTCCTTGATCCCACCTTTCTTGGTCTTTCTCTGCCCTTGCCCTATGCTTACCTCAATCACCTTATCATCATGCGTTGAAGCACTATCAGCGGCCAAGATCCTTGCTCCTGTCCAGCCTATGCACTGGACGAAATTCTGGGACAATTTCAAGAATTGTAGGAAGAGTGCAGGCAAATGGAAGGCCGGTCGGACACTCAACACAGAGAGTTGCAACAAGAAAGCCATTGAATTCAAGAAAACATGGTTGAGATGCAACACCAAATGCAAAGAATGGAATTCAGGCATAATCAAGAATTAGCCATTGTCATGAGAGGCATAAACCACAACACACGACAGATTGAAGAGTTAAATCAGTGGCCTGCCAATCCTCGGCACCCTCCACGCTCAGCTAGTACAGACGAATCTTGGATCCCTTCCACATCCCACTTGGTGGCCAGTAGTAATCAGCACGTCTCAATTCCCCCTGGATTCATGGACCTAGCCTGGGATGGAGCAACTCAAGCACAGCAGCATGAAGATGCAACCCAAGCTAAAGAAAATAGAGCGCCACAGCGAGACGAAGCTGGCCCCTCCCACTCCAAATCAAGGTTTATATGAAGTGTAAATATAAATTTTTCCTTCACAGTTTTGTAGCCATTTTTACATGGAAACTATGTAGTGTCTATAGCATAAAGACATCGTTTACTTCTGGTTTCGGCAAGAAAGACTGTAATCACAACATAAGTTGGATGATAGAGCCACTGGCATCTACTTTTTGTAATGATCGCCTTTTTTTGATAAATATATAAATAATCGTTTCTGTTAAAAAAAAAAATTGTTTTGGTTGTCACATCTGTTATATCACAACATCTCTTCCATATTGGGTTGTAAAGTGCCTCTTAGCACAATAAAACTTGACCACCTATAATAACCCACTGGTGTTTTATAAGGGGGTAGACTTCCATTCTTGCTAGATGTTTTTGGGTCTTTGGTCATTAATATGTTTCATTACATTAGAGAAAGATGAGCTCTTAGCTAAGTAAAAGCAATTTAATATCTTACCTCATGATCAAATGATAACCCAGATAACATTTGCAAGAAACCCAATATTACATGTTATCATCATTGAAACTATACTAAAGGAATCATGTAATATTAAGTAACATCTTCCCTTAATTCCACACACGAACTCAAATATTAACCTTAATTGAAGTTTGCAATTAAGTTTGATTGTAGTTAAAATCAAAGATTTTACCACCTTAAACTAATTTAAATTACTACCTATATAATGTAATACTTATGTAAAGTTTATAATCTAATGTCTAAATATCTATGTGGAGATTTGTGCCAAGTTTGTACAACTTTGGATAATTGTTGTCTATCATAGTATATGAAGTTTATAAGTTAATGTCCAGGCATGTAGAGGGTTACTTTTTTTATAATTTATTTTAAGTTTATGATTAATTAAATTTAATTAGTAAAAAAATAATAAAATAAAAAATATTTAAAAGTAATTTTAATGTAAGAAAAGAATTTACATCAAGCTAAAGAATGATGAAAATAAAGAAGTTATGATCTCATATATTATCAGAAATGATTATATTTCTCCTTAAAGTTTTCAAAAATAGTTTTACCATATTTAATAAGTTTTTTAAATGCAAGTCGGATTTAAAATTGGGATGATCAAGTTTGATTTTGTCTTTTCTTTATTTAATATTTATTAGCTATTCTATTATTAATAGAAAATAATACAATAAAAACCTACTTAATGTTTTAAATGCAAGTTGGATTTAATATTTATTAGCTATACTATTATTAATAGAAAATAATACAATAAAAACCTACTTAATGTTTTAAATGCAAGTTGGATTTAAAATTGGGATGATCAAGTTTGATTTTTTCTTTTCCTTATTTAATATTTATTAGATAATACAATAAAAACCTACTTAATGTCACATCACATGTGTTGTTTGTATAAGTTTTTATACTAAGTATTTTTTTTTGCTTAATAAGTTTTTTGGGAAAATTTATTGGGCTTTTTCTCTCATTTTGAAGATAGTACACAGAGTAAAATGGATTTTGTAATGTCACTTATGAGAATAAATCATGAATAAGAATATAACAGTATATCATACAACGACTTGTGCTAGACCCAATTGATCATTATGAAGAAATATTATTGAATTCAATTACAAGTGTATGAAGAAAGAAATTAATTTTTTTATGTTTTAACATTTAAGGTTGATAAAAAATTGCAATTATTTAAACTTTGATTTTTGAAAAGGAATTATTGTGGAGTGTTTATTTAATATTAAACTTGACAATAGTTATATGAGAAAGACAAGGAAGAGTGTCTTAATTAACATTTGAGGTTGAGAAAATACATAAGTAATACATTGTAGTAAAATTGTGCTTTCAGAGAACTCTAATCTTTGGTGTCGAGTGTTTATGTGATAGTTGATAAGATCCACATGCCTTTTCTTATTTTCCTAAATAATAGAGTAGTAAGATAAGAGATCCCGAGTGGAGTTGGATTTGGAGGTATGTAGCAATTTTTTCTAGGAATAAGTAATGTTTTTAATGAAAAAGGCAACCCACCTTTAGTTTTAATAACGAATCTAAGAACTCAAATATGAGGATTTTAAAGGGTACAATAATATCTATCACAACTCCTATAATAAGATGAACATGATCCATATGGTCATTTTGGGCCATCTAAAAAAATGTTCTTAATTTTGACAATTTTTTTGTCTTGAAATTTTGACACAATTTTTTAGCCATTCCCAACAATTTTTGGGGTCGAAAAAAATGGAAATTCGTTTTAGATATATTTCCAAGTGTGGATCATTTCAAGAGATTAACGATGTAGCACATTAAAGAATTATAGTTTTTATGTGAAATTTATGGCCTCGAGAATGTGATTCTCTAGCTCGACTTTCTAGGCCCCACCTTTCTTTTGCCAACTTTACTATTATTTTTTGGATTTTTTTTTCTTTAGGGTCTATGCACTATAGGGTTTCAACAACATGTGTAATAAAATGAGCTTTCTTCCTTTTAGTTAAGGGCTTTTTGCGAATGAGTGTATGTGTTACATCCTAGGTCCTCTTTGCCCACCTTTTGAGTTCTTCCTCTTGGAAATCTTGGCATGGAATTGACTGATGTTTCCCTCTCAGTGTAAGGTATCACATTTTCTTGAGCGGTCTGCTCCTTTTCATCTTAATGCATGTCCCCAACGAGGTCAGAGTACAAAGAGTTGGGTCTTGAGCTTGTTTCTCTCGAGGAAAAAAGCTCTCGCACGCCCAAGCGACCTCTCATGGTAGGAGAAAAGAAAGATGGCGAGACAGGAAATCCTTTCAAACTGTTGATTGAAGAATCCCTCACGCAACAGAGGAACGAGATGATGGATAGTTTCACGCAAATCCTTCGGTGGCTACCAACAGGCGATGCATCTTCTTCGAACGGAGGCACCGCCCCCTTCAAGGTACAAATAAACTTTGATATTCCTATATTTGAAGGTCAGATAGACGCAGATGTTGTAGACAAGTGGTTGAATCTATTGGAAGGTTGTTTTTCTATCCATAACTTTTCGAATAGAGAAAATATTACTTTTGCGCTCCTCAAATCCATTCCCCATGTCAAAGATTGGTGGGAAACTTTCTGTGAGCAAAAGGAAACAGAGGAACCCTCATTATTTTCAGTCACAACCACCTGGGAATCCTTCAGGGATGCTATTAAGGAACAATACTACCCTGTCGGAAGTTATGAAAACCTATATACCAAATGGACCACACTGCAGCAAGAAAGAGACCAAGCAGTGCCAAATTTCACAAATATCTTCCATACCTTGCGCACCAAGTTGGGTATCAAAGATTCGAAACGACATCTAGTGCTCAAGTATCGTGGTGCTCTGCATAGATACATCCAGAATGAAATGGAATTTCTGGACATCTCATCCTTGGGCGCGGCCTACCGATATGCCGTCAAAATCGAGTAGAAGCTCAAACAAAAGATGTGGAAATTTGGGCCTGGGAACCCCTCACAACAAAAGCCAAGAAAGGGCGGCCCCAACCCACAAAACAAAGGATAGAGTAAATATGGACAATATCAGGACAACCAGTCCAAACAGAAAGGAAAGAATGACACCGGAAAAACAAAGAAAGATACCGGGAAGTGGTGCGACTTCCATAAGAGCCCTTGGCATAACACTGCCGACTGTCGCTCAAAGCAGTCATTGGTGGCTGAAGTCAAAGCCTCTGAATCAGATGTGGATTCTGACTCTGAGCCAGAACCAGAAAGGGGAAGACGAATCATTGACACAGAACCCAGTGCCACCGTTGCTACCATCAAGCTCCAGCTTGGTGAACCAGATGAGCCAGAAGAAGGAGAGTGCCTCTTCCATTCACAGATGTGGGTAAAAGGCACCCCGCTACACTTCATTGTTGATAGAAGTAGCCAGAAGAACCTCATCTCAGCAGAGTTCGTCAAGCGGCTAGCCCTGCCAACAACGCCGCACCCATAGCCCTACACCATTGGATGGCTCCGCCAAGGAAGTGATCTCCGCGTCATCCAAAAGTACCAATTGTCGTACGACATCAATCCCTTCAAAGACAAGGTATTGTGTGATGTTGCTCCTCTCGAAGTTTGTGATGTTCTTTTGGGCCAACCTTATTTATGGAAACGTCATGATGTATATGAGTCTAGGCCTCGTAGTGTTATTATTACTTTGAACAGGAAATTGTATAGGATACCCAAGGCAGTCCCACCTAGTGTTATTTCCTTGATCTCTGCTAAGCAATGTAGGAAGGTCATCTCTCAGAAGGGGAAGTTTGTCTTCTTCATGATTCACTCTCAGAATAAGTGAAATATCACAGCCACATCCAGGGTCTCTGTGGCCGACCTCTTCACATAGCAGAAGCAAGTAGATAAGGTCGTGGAAGAATACTCGGGTATCTTCTCCTCACCTACAGGGGTACCTCTGCACTGCTAGGTCAAGCACCCCATCGATCTGACCCCCAACGCATCACTGCCCAATGGGCTAGTCTATCGCTGCTCTTTATTAGAGAATGAGAAGATCAACCGACAGATCCAAGAATTGCTCCACAAGGGGCACATCCATCCCATCTCATCACCTTGCGGTAGCCTAATCATGCTGGTATAGAAGAAAGATGGAACTTGGCGACTCTGTATTGATTACCGGGCTCTGAATAAAATCACAGTCAGAAACTAGTACCCAATTCCCCGAATCAACGACCTCCTTGATCAACTCACGAGGGCCAAATACTTCAGTAAGATTGATCTGAATTCTCGCTACCACCAGGTCCCGATAGAACAGATAAATGTCTAGAAGACCATCTTCAAGTCAAGGGAAGGCCTTTTTGAATGGTTGGTCATGCCCTCTGGTTTGAAAAATGCTCTAGCCACTTTCATGAGGATGATGGACGATATCCTACGTCCATTCACCAATACTTTTGTAGTGGTGTATCTGGATGACATTCTAATTTACAAAAAGACTTGGGCCGAACACTTGCAGCATATTCAACAGATTCTGCACACCCTGCGACAGCACAAGCTATACGCCAACTTGAAAAATGCTCCTTTGGCATGGACAGGGTCCATTACCTGCACTACATCATTGATCAACATGGCATACATGTGGATCCAGCCAAGATCCAAGTCATTCGTGACTGGCCAGCCCCAAAAACACTCACTGAGCTTCGGAGCTTCTTGGGCCTTGCCAATTTCTACCGCAGGTTCGTGTTGGGATTCTCCCATATTGCATGGGCCCTCAGCCAAATAAACAGGGGTGGTGGTAAGGCGAAATTTGCATGGGGTCGGTCCCAACAACAAGCATTCAATGATTTTAAGAAGTGCTTGTGCTCAGCCCCAATACTTTCACTACCAGACCTACAACATCCCTTTGAGATCGAGACAGATGCTTCAGACTATGTTGTGGGCATCGTTCTCACTCAGCACGACCACCCCATGGCCTATTATAGTGAGACAATGTCAGATACTATCCGTAAGTACCATACTTACAAAAAATAAATGTACTCCATTGTGCAAGCCTTCCACCAGTGGAGACATTACATTCTTGGGAAAGAGACAGTCATCCACACTGATCATAAGCCATTGCAATTCATGCAGACACTGGGAAAATTGCAGAATGACCGCCATCAAAAGTGGTCCACATACTTGTAGCAATTCCACCTCAACATCAAGTATAAAACAAGAAGCACCAATTGCATCGTTGATTGCCTCAGCAGACCTCCAGTCACGGCACTCACCATGGTGTTAGACTCTTGCGGCCATGAGACATCTAGATGGCCTCAACTCTATGAGACAGACCCTGACTTCTCCACCACCTACCAAATGTTGGGTGCAAACACAGTTGTCGATAATTTCCATCTTCAGGATGGGTTGTTGTGTCGTCTAGGCCATATCTGTGTTCCATCACGTATGCAAACAAAGCTAATCTAGGAATCCCACTACAGTCGGGTGGCAGGACACTTTGGCATCGAAAAGACAGTGGCGATGCTACAAAAACATTTCTACTGGCCGAAACTTTGACAGGAGGTCAACAAGTATATCAAGTCCTGCACTGCCTGTGTTATTGCCAAACTGACCACTAAGAAACAGGGCATGTACAACCCTCTTCAGTACCGAGAGAAGTGACGGGTGTGGACAGGTCAAGTCACATGTGCGCATCGGAGTTTCGGTACCTCGGGTATCGGAGGTTGTAGAACCAAAATCTTGGTGTCGCAAGTAGCGAGTTCCGATCCTCCGAGAAGTCAAGGAAGGGGATCGCGCGATGAAGAAAACCTGTGGGGAGAAGATTTCCCGATAGGGAAATAGAAGAACCGTTGAGTTCTTCAAGCCGAAAATAAAGAAGGTCCTGTGGAAGCAGATGTGCCCGTGAGAGTGGTCCGCATCTGCAACAAGTGGTATCAGAGCGGGAATACTCTTTGTTTTCGATAGCAGAGAAGAAAATTTCACCATGCCGCCCAGAAGGGAGAGACAATCACCCGAACCAGAAGACAGGGAGGTGAGAAGAAGAGGTAGGCCGGCAGGGAATCCAGAGATGGAAAGGCAGATATGTGATCTCAGGGCGAGACTAGAAAATATGGAGACAACGCAGAGACGCAGAGTCGGTGCTGGAGATTTCAGTGACTCCGAAGTCGAAGAGGAAGCTGGACATGAAGAAGGAGAGGTCACAATAAAGGATACATCAACCGAGCGGTTGATCAAAGCTATCGCCAGAATGGGTGCGAAGACAAAGATGGACATTCCAGTCTATGAAGGAAATCTGGATGCAGAAGAGTTGCTAGATTGGATTAGATATCTTGACACCTACTTCGATTATGAAGATATCGAAGAGGATAAGAAATTTAGACATGCTGTCACAAAATTGAAGGGACATGTAGCATTGTGGTGGGACGAGCTACAAGAAGATAGACATTCCAAAGGCAAGAAAAAGATCAAAAGCTGGGATCGAATGATTGCGAAGATGAAGGCGAAATTCATCCCAAGAGACTACCAAATAAATCTGTTCAGGAGAATGCAGAACCTGAGACAGAAGTTGATGACAGTGAAAGAATACACTGAGGAATTCTATCGACTGAACATCAGAGCAGGTCATCGAGAGAGCGATGATGAGAAGGTAGCCAGATACCTGAATGGTCTGAGATACAACATACAGGATGAATTAAGCATGGTTACCATTAGGATGGTTGAGGATGCTTACCAGATGGCTCTGAAAGTTGAAGAAAAGCTGAGCCAGAAGAAAGGTCAGCGAGGGCGAGGCAGAAGTCAGCCCAGAGGCAAAGCAGTTGCCCAAGAAAGAATTCAGAAGCCCAAGGAGGAATGGAAGAAGCCTCAAGCAAGAACAGAAAGAGGTGGAAGTTCACAGCAACGTCAGCATGTTGAACAAAGAGGGCAGCATAATGAGCAGAGAGGAGATTATGCTGACGCAAACACTTTTCCTCGTACCAGAGGTAGAGGAAGAGGTCGAGGTGGAGTAATCACATGCTTCACATGTGGAAAGGATGGGCACAAGCCATTTGAGTGTCCAGAGAAAAAGAAGGATGATGGGGAAGCTCACATCGCTGAAGCGCAGAGGCGTGATGTTGAACATGAAGACATAGAAGCGGGAAGGTCATTGACGGTGCACAAATTCCTTTTGACACCCGAAAAGGAGGTGGAGGACTCAGCTCAAAGGACCAGACTGTTCAGAACAGCTTGCAAGACCAAGGACTAGAAATGCAAGGTTATTGTGGATAGCGGAAGCACAGACAATCTCGTTTCGACCAAGATGGTAGAGAAGTTGGAGCTGGAAACAACTGATCACCCAAGACCATACAAAGTTTCATGGTTACAGAAGGGTCATCAGGTGAGTGTTACTAAACAGTGTTTATTTGAATTCAAAATTGGGGGATATAATGATAAGGTCTTGTGTGATGTCATTCCCATGGATGTATGTCATTTATTGCTGGGAAGACCATGGCAATATGACAGAAATGTGGTTCATGATGGGAGGATGAACACATATACTTTAGAGAAGGATGGGAGGATGCAAAAATTGCTTCCGATAAAGGATAAAGAGGTGAAACCGGAAGTGAGCAACACAATACTTCTCATGAGTGGGAAGGAGCTTCTTACAGAAATGGAGAAGAAGGAAGATCCACAATTCTTTGTGGTCAGGAAACCGAGAATTGTCCTGACTAGCACAAGAGTGGATGACTTGCCAGATGAGATTCAAGAATTGCTGGGAGAGTTCGCTGACATCATCGTGGACGAATTACCTCATTCGTTGCCACCGATGAGGAGTGTGAGTCATCACATCGATCTCATACTAGGAGCTAGTTTTCCAAACAAAGCTGTGTATAGATTGACGCCGCAGGAAAATGAGGAGGTTAAGAAGAAGGTCCAGGAGTTGTTGGACAAAGGATTGGTCAGAGAAAGCTTGATTCTATGTGTCGTTCCAATGGTACTAAGTCCGAAGAAGGATGGAGGTTGGAGAATGTGCACCGACTCAAGAGCGATCAACAAAATTACCATCAGGTATAGGTTTCCACTACTGAGAATGGATGATCTGATGGATTGCCTGAGTGGGGAAAATTATTTCTCAAAGATTGATTTGAAGAGTGGATATCATCAGATTCGCATGAGGGAAGGTGATGAATGGAAGACAGCATTCAAGACAAACGAAGGTTTGTACGAATGGCTGGTCATGCCGTTTGGTTTGATAAACGCACCAAGTACATTCATGAGGTTGATGAATGAAGTCCTGAGGGAATTCATCGGGAAATTTGTAGTCATATATCTGGATGATATACTAATTTTCAGTAAAACCAAGGCTGAACATTTGAAACATTTAGCCATTGTGATGAGGAAGCTACAGCAGGAGAAGTTGTTGATTAATATGAAGAAATCCTCATTTATGAAGACAGAGCTCATTTATTTGGGTTTCGTTATTTCAGCGAATGAGTTGAGGATGGATCCGAAAAAGGTGGAGGTAATTAAGAATTGGCCATCACCGAGAAATGTTTTCGAGGTGAGGAGTTTTCATGGAGTAGCTAGTTTCTACCATAAGTTCATCAAAAATTTCAGTGGAATTAGCGCAGCAATGATGGACACGGTGAAGAAGCGACATAAGTCTTTCCATTGGACAACAGAGGCTGAGAAGAGCTTCAATCTGTTGAAGCGGAAGATAACGGAACGACCAGTGTTGGTGTTACCGGATTTCCAGAAGACATTTCAAGTGAAGTGTGATGCAAGCGGATATGCCATAGGAGCGGTCTTGAGTCAAGATGACAGACCAGTTGCATATTTCAGTGAGAAGCTGGATGAAGCCAAGCTAAAATATTCCACGTATGATAAGGAATTTTATGCTATCATACAGGCGTTGAAGAAGTGGAGGCATTACTTGATTCCGAAGGAATTTGTACTGTATAGCGATAATCATGCATTGTAGTTTGTGAGTCAACAGAAGAAGTTGAATCAGAAACATGCAAAATGGGTAGAGTATATGCAGAATTTCACGTTTGTGATTAAAGATATTTCAGGTACTGCTAACAAAGTGGCTGATGCTTTGAGCAGGAAATGTTTATTGCTGCAGGAGTTCGGAGTCAAGACACTGGGTTTTGAAAACCTGAAGGATATGTATGCAGGAGATGTGGATTTCAGAGAAGCGTATGAAGCAGCTGAGAATCCAGTTCTCAGGGATCGGAGCCCTTGGATATATTACATGATCCAGGAGGGATTGTTGTTCAGAGGCAATCAACTGTGTATTCCAAATTGCTCCATGAGGGAGAACCTGTTGAAGGAAAAACATAGCGGTGGATTGGCAGGACATTTTGGCCACGATAAAACATTCGCAAAGCTGAGCGAATCATATTTTTGGCCAGGCATGCGAGAAGATGTCAAGAGGTTTGTTGACAGATGTTGAATTTTTCAGCATTCGAAGGGGAGGAAGCAGAATGCAGGATTTTATCAGCCATTGCCCATACCAGAGAGACTGTGGGAGGCGATAAGCATGGATTTTGTATTGGGTTTACCAAGAAAACAGAGAGGGGTTGATTCCATCTTTGTGGTGGTGGATAGGTTTTCAAAGATGGCACATTTTATTCCATGCCAGAAGACCAGCGATGCGACCCACATCGCAAATTTGTTTTTCAAAGAGATTGTGCGACTTCATGGATTGCCGAGAAGCATAGTCTCGGACAAGGACACGAAATTCATAGGTCATTTTTGGAGGACGCTATGGAAGAAGCTAGGGACTAACTTGGCGTTTAGTTCTGCTTATCATCCTCAAACAGACGGACAGATGGAAGTAGTAAACAGAAGTCTGGGAGACTTGCTCAGAAGCTTGGTGACGGAACACCATGGCAGCTGGGACAATATATTGCCACAGGCAGAATTTGCATACAACGATTCAGTGAATCGGAGTACAGGAAAGAGTCCATTTCAGATTGTGTATGGGACACAACCGAGAGGAGTTTCTGAACTGAGAGATTCAAAAAAGACTGCGACTAGCAGTGCTAGTGCAGAGGAATTCACTGAGGCGATGAAAGAACTTCACGGCAAGGTGAAGCAGAGATTGATAGACTCAAATCAGGAGTACAAGCGCAGAGCAGACCAGCATCGGAGACAACTTTAGTTCGAAGTTGGTGATCTGGTTCTGGCACACTTGAGGAAAGAAAGGTTCCCGAGGGGAACATACAACAAGCTAAAGATGAAGAAAATCGATCCATGCAGAGTCCTGAATAAATTCGGAGAGAATGCTTATGAGATTGAGTTTCCGGATGGCATCGGAATATCTATGATATTCAATGTGTCAGATTTATACCCATACAAGGCTGGGGAAGTAGAGACTGCAGCTGATCAGCCAGTCATCGAATGGACGAAGCAATTGCCAGTAGCAGAGAAGCTGCAGATGGAATGCATACTGGACAAGAGAGTGGGAAAGAAGACCAGGAGGAAGGAATACTTTGAGTATCTGGTCAAATGGAAGAATCATCCAGTGGAAGATGCCAGCTGGGAAAGCGAAGCAATCATACAGAAGCATGGACAGACCGTGCAGGAGCTCATGGACAGGAGCCCATGAAAGTTTTCAAGCCGAGGAGTATGATGCAGGAGCATCGCCAACTCATCAAGTGAGCCAGCACATCGAGCGGAAGACAGCTGGGCAAGCCAGCACACATTTTGAAATACTTTGAAATTGTTGTGTGATCTTAAATGGTTCATTTAAGTGACGATGCACTTGTATTGTAATGGACCTTGAGCCTTTAAGCTCTCGTCCTTAGGTAGATGAGGCATTTAATCTAGTTAATGCTAGTAGATAGGATCTTTAATTCTAGATTTGATAGTTAGAGTTCGAGAGGGAAAACGAATATAGACACCCTCCTTTGTACATTGTAACATAATTGAAGCAGGAGAGCAGAAGAGCAAGCAGAGAACTATGTAAGGAACACCCATGTATAGATATTGAATTAATAGAAGAAAGCTTTGATTCAAGTCCATGGTTATGTGTCTATTCTCTCTGTTGATGTTGTTATGCTTATGAATATGTGCTTCCTGTCATACATTTTCTTTTATATGTTTTGTATGTGATTTCATGATTGAATTGAAGTCTGAGAGAGTGAATGAATGAGATTCAATTATTTCTCTAAGTGAGCCAGAGGATTCCGTGCAAGGAGTGCAGTTGAATTGTCCGCAAGGAGTGAGTTGACAGAAGGGTTCACTTAGAGATAGCTTTGTTCTCATTCTCTCGAAGGTGCAGATAGGCACAGTGCCGTGCAAGGAGTGCGCAGGCCAAACGAAGTCTCAGAGTTGCAATTCTGAGCAAGGTATTGACAGACTACTGCTGCAGGAGTGCACAGGGTCGAAAGACTTCAACCCTTAGAGAAAGTTGAAGATTTTCCGCAAGGAGTGCGTGCAAAATTCCTTTTAAGAAATTGGAAATCGCAAGGAAGCTTAGGAGGAGTAGGCCTTCGAATTCATGGAAGGATAAGTGCAAAGGAAGTTTCCATTGAAATTTCAGAGGAAGTGTCGCAAGTTAGCGAGCAGACAACGAGTCTCGTGGAGAGACAGTTCTTCCTTTCGTGGAATTGTACGAGGAAGAATGGATGGACGAAATCATCCGGGAAGGGTACGCGAAGTTTTGTGGGTCGTTGGATCTTGCGGAGGCGCAAGGAGGCTACAGTGCAGGTGTGGAAAAGATTCGAAGCTCAGGAAGGCAGGAGCCGTCGATTGGGATAGCGAGGAGTGTGGTTCTACTCGTGGATCAGCCTATCGAGAATTCGTGAGGCGAGACTCCAAATCTACGCAGCGGAAGTCGCGATAGAGCAAGGTGCGATATCCCGACGGTGACGTAAGTTGTGTGGGACCGCAAGAGTAAGTGGAGGACAGGTGGCGGAAGCCGGAATCTCGCGAGCTCGGGGCTCATAAGTTGAAAGCACAATTATTGGGAGGTTCAAGTCGCAAGGCGTGAGGTAGAGAAATCGCGATGGGAGAATATCGGCATATCAGCACATCGATACTCGGGAGTTGTAGAGCCGAGTGCTGGGAGTCGCGAGTGGCGAAGTCACGATAGTGCGAGGTTTCGATAGCGCGGAAGTACCGAGAGAAGTGACGGGTGTGGACAGGTCAAGTCACATGTGTGCATCGGAGTTTCAGTACCTCGGGTATCGGAGGTTGTAGAACCAAAATCTTGGTGTCATGAGTAGCGAGTTCTGATCCTCCGAGAAGTCAAGGAAGGGGATCGTGTGACGAAGAAAACCTGTGGAGAGCAGATTTCCCGATAGGGAAATAAAAGAACCATTGAGTTCTTCGGGCCGAAAATAAAGAAGGTCCTGTGGAAGCGGACGTGCCTGCGAGAGTGGTCCGCGTCTGCAACATGTAACCTATTCCAAAGTAAAACCAGACTTATGACAAATACAACACCAATTTACATCTACATGAACTTGATGACCCCTTTGCCTTTCGAGCCATTCTCTTCTTAACTTTCTACCGGCGTCCCTGTCAAAAACATGGAGTAACTCATGAACCATTACCTTCAACTCATCTAAACAATGAAGTGTTTCATTGAAATAGTGTATTGGAGTTCCAATTCTCCTACTAATCATATTGTCAATTCCAATAAGAAATTGTTGTAGAGCAGTGATATCATGTATCACTGACATGAACTTTGAAGCACTTTCATTGTCCATATCTGTATGTTCAAAAAATCAATAAACAAAAAAAACATATTTAGTATGGATGAAAAAAAAAGAAAAACAAAACACTCATTCTCATAAATTATGAGTACAACAATTATATTGATCAATTTAAAAAAATGTTGAAATAAAAACTAAATGACAAAAAACAAGTCTTTATTTTAAGGGAATGTTTAAAACTATGAAAACAAAAGTAGAAAGGTATAAGATCAGTAGAATTCATGTATGAATATAGCATCTTTACTATGTCTTATCAAATAATCTTTGAAAATTATTTGTTCTCTGTAACTCTTTGTCAAAAAAACATAAATAAATTAAATGATATAGCATGGAGGAGAAAAAATATAAAAACAGAAGAAAAACAACTATTTCCCCTAAATTATGACCTTAAAGATCAACATGTTTCATCAATGAAGACAATACTAAATGCATTATAAAAAAAATATTCTTCGAATAATAACAATTATTTGTCAACATCTTAAACGTTAATTTTACCTTTCGCCAAACCTCATATGTTCAAATCTGGAATCAATGGGATTGTTGGATTTTATATATTAATTTATTGGATCACTACATCATTTGGTTGAGCTTACAACATAAACAATTAAAACAAAAAAAATGTAAGTCTTGATTATAAGACACAATGCACTAAATATTTAATTAGACAAACTTCAATTGAACTATATAAATAATTTTATGATTATCATTTGTCGACATTAAATTCAAAATGTGTACCTATGTTACCCTCGACAATATCATCAGAAAATAATCGAAGTTGACAATGTGGGACGAGAAGAGGTTCAGTATGAGATGTGGATCCCTCCGCTATAGCAACAATCATATAACATTTCTACAATGACATTGAGGCAAATAAAATAATTCATATAATGTAAAACAAATTAAAATCTCTAATTACAATACCTATATTGTTTGGAACATAATGTTGCACATGATCAGAGGTTTCCGTCACATTCCTATGATCTTTTGAAGAAATTAGTTCCATTTGTTTATCCATGCTATTCCTTGACTTTTTGCGAACTCGTCTGACCCTTTGAAATTGTGGTTTATCCTTAGTTGAATGTCTCTGATGACGATGTTGTATCTTTTTACTTTGCGAGCTCAAAAAACTGTGTTGTCTCTTAGTCATGATTTTAGAGGGAGACATGGAACTAACAAATTTTTTGTTTATCTCTGCTTCTAAAGTGCAAAACAAGTTGTCGATTGCTTTAGAATGGTCAACAGTTGTAGGCAAGTTGTTCAAAATCCTTCTCGCTCTTTTATTGATCGATGCATGTAAAACTTGCAATCTATCAACCTCAGAGATCGAATTGTTCAATGTTGAAGTGTCAGGATCATCATGATCAGATAACATATTTGCATGGTTATTGGTTGGTTTCTCTTCTAGTAGTGGGCTCGTTGTGGTTGTTTGATTTAAATCAACTGAAAATACAGGTCTTTCAATAATCGGACTAGAAACATTTGTTGATGTATTAATGTCCAAATCTTGTTCAATGGCCCACATTTGAACTTTGAATACATGCTTACAAACATTTCCATTCAACGCCCAATCACAACTACAAAAATTAAACTCGGACCCTGTGTATATGACATTATACCAGGTATTAGGAGTATCCTTATTTTGATTACGAACCATAAATTCTTTCATATTTTTGGGGTCGCGCACACAATCTTCATCTGGTATTTGAATTGCTCTATCCTTTGAGAGAGTCTCTTGTTTCTCACACTTTGTGGGCCTTATAATTCTTGCTTCCTTTAAACGTTGATTATGAATATAGTATAATTCAACTCTTGTCAACAACACAAAAATTAAATAATCCACTCGTTTGTGGCATGCATTGTTTTCCTCATACAGGTATCTATATTTTAGATACTTATGGTAGGATCAATTGCATTGTTTGTGTCTTCATTGGAATGCGGGAATTTCCTATAAGCCTTCGCCCACATATCTAGAAAAAAAAGTTTATCATCAACTAAAACGTATTGACTAAAAACATGCTATTATGGAAAAAAAAAGTCATGATCTAATGTTACATGACACTTACATATTTTATCATTGGATAACCAAGTGGTGTCAAAATATTTTAGAAATTTGTCCTCTTCACTGAATTCTTGAAATATTCTTGCAACAGCTTTTCGTACGGACTCATCATCCTGGCATGAATGCATGATTTCTCCTAATGCGCAAAAAATGCGAACTTTATTTTCTTTGACTTTGACTTGTTTCCAACATGATTTGCCCATGCTCGATGGACATGCCATACACATATCAGGATGGGGGAATTGGTTAAACTCCTGAAATGGTTATACATTAGGAGGGAGTAAATTATTTGAATGTAACATTAGTTTTTCATGTTTCTTTTGAAAACTAAAAATGTGGAACCTTAATGCCTGAATTTCAGCAGCGGCATCATCTGTGATAAATGCTCGTACACACCAATCCGAGCGTTCTTTCACTCCCATAGAAAATAATGCTGACAACCATTTGCGAATATCATATGTAGTATTACGTGATGAAATCAGACAAGCCACTGGAACACCATTACGATGTTTGTCGAATACCATTAATGTATAAAGTTGATACTACATTCAAAGCACACAAGTATAAATATTAAATTGAACACATAAGAATTCATTTTGATCGCCATAAAGAAATGAAAAGATTGATCATACGTACCCCATACATATTGGTACTAAATGTGGAATCCATCGACATAGCATTGTTGTGTGAATACCTCACCATCATCGAACGCATCCAATGTGTTTGTATGCCTATAATAAATGGTATGTTTTGCACAATATTTTGCTTTTGGTAGAAAAAGAAACTATCTGGAAACTGATTGTACCAACAGTCGACACTTGTTGGATCACTCTCATCCTTCATATATTCTTTCTTTCTAATATTATGGTAAATGCTAGAAATATCCTTCCTCATCATTAAGGTATCCCGAGTAATCCCCGTGAATAACTCACCTGATTGGTGCTCCACATCAGAGATGAATTTGTCCCAAACCATTGTAACGTTAAAACCATCTTCAATCATATTTTCCACACTAGCGTGTATATCAAATGATAAATGTGGTGCATACTTGAATGTTTCAGGTCTACCCACTGCATTCTTCCCGTGACACATACCACCACATTTATCAATATGCCTACACTCAGTGTATATTTAAACAGCATCATTTGGACGAACATAAAGTCGATACATGATGAAGTGACATCTACAACCAACTTTAATGCTTTGGCGTTGATTGTGTTTTTTTTTTTTTTTTATTCTTCTCAATTCATTGTAATCTCACCACTTGGGAGTTTACGTGTGGACTCCGGGCCATATGCACACCAATAACTAGATAAGAACAATGATAACAAATTAGGAAACATGTCCACACTTGTTTTGCATAATGAACTTGAATTAGAAATTTAAAATCATATTAAGAAAATAAAGACTCACATAACATATTCTAGATATGTGTTAATATGAGTACATGCAATCCCCTCCACTTCTTTAGATCAATTTGTATTAACAACAATTTGAGTGGGAGCATCTTCATTTGATTGCTCTCCATTTATAAAATCTTCAAGTCGACTATATGGAATAATAGCAACTTGATCCCTTCAATTTATGTCCATGTTAGATCTTTAGCTGAAAATTGTATCATATCTTCAGGGTCTTCAGTGTCCAACTCCATAATGTCTTCCCACTTTCCCATCTATAGAATACCTATAAAAATTTGAAGTTTTTAGAGATCAACACATACAACATTGAGTTTTTAGAAAAATTTGGCAATGTTCTCTAATACTAAATGTTGCATTATAATCCATTTTATGTGATACAGTGTTCTATAATCTAAATGGGATAACGTGATATAGTAAAATTCAGGACAATGATGAGAGTAATGAGATCTCGTTGACTCGTGTACATAACATTTTATAGAATAATAAATAACATTGTTTTTTACAAACATAGTATCTAATGTTAGTTACATGAATGTGCTTAATCAACCATACCCATGCATATTCAAGATATATGCATATACATGCATACATACATGTGTGTGTACGTGCACGCTCAATATTACAAATGTGAACACTACTCCTCTTCATTTTTATCACTATAACCTTGATGCATTTAATATGTGTATTCATATGCTTGTGGGTTGATGGTTGTAGCTAATTTCAATGCACATTAGCTTGGAGATGAACTTTGCAAATGCATCTTGGATTATTTTGACTTGAATGGTTTAATTGCATCTTGATATATGTGGCAACAAAAATCAAAGGTATTATTGTAGGTGGCATTCCCTACACTTTGTACAGAGCAGAGGATGCAATCCCAAGTTGTTGCATATGGTTACACATCACACTATGAAATAAATCTAAACTTGCAATTCAATTAAAGAGAACACCTTAACTATAAGCATTGAACAATGCTAAGGAATTCTAAGCCAAGGATTCCAACAAATTAGTGATAGTATTGTAGGTATAAACCACAATTCCAACCATTGATAAAGATGATGTGGATGATTGATTTGTAAAGGAAATCATAGAAGCATTAATTAATTAATTTGAGGTGAAATCCTAATAACAACTAATTGAACATTCAAAGAGGGGCCAAAGTTTAATATAATGCATCTTTAGGTGTGAAGAAATACAATGCAGTGGAAATATCAAACATATGATCACACACAACACACATAATACAATGATTCTCAAAATAGAAAATGAACACAAATTTTGCATATATTCTTAGACAACAATAAAGAAATTGTCTTTTAATTGAAGAATGCCCAACCAACTATGTGTAAGAGTGGTTTTCCACCAAATTGCAGGTATATGTTGTCGTTACCACCCAAACGTTACGCTATGAGGCCACCAAGTTGAAGGAAACAACCACATGATTCTCTCTCTCTCTCTCTCTCTCTCTCTCTCTCACATCCTGTTAGGCACCTAACCCCTCACGTAGGTAGAATAATATAATTCCATGTAATAAAGGTCAATATTAATAAGGCCTAGCAATATGGAAGAATAAGT